>MU375997.1:0-114246 GCA_022495235.1 Xylaria curta | reverse complement strand
ATAAAAAAAAAAACATTTTTAAATTTTTTGTTTTTTAAACATTTAACGCAAAATTTTTTTATTCAAAATAATTATAATGTTAAATATTAAAAATATAATACTTTTAAAGCCTTTTAAAGATTATATATATAAGTTATAAGCTAATTGTTTTATTAATATTTAATAGCACACATTTATTTATAGTTATACGCTTATTACTTAGTTTAAAAAAAAAAACACTAAAAGTTAAATAACTTGTTATAAAGTTTTTTGCAATAAAAAAAGCAAATTCTGCTTAAAAACCAAAGCCAAAAACAAAACAGCTACTTTAAAAAAAACAAACTATAAATTCTTAGCTATTATAAAGCTAAACTATAACAATAGCGCTTAATATTTCAAAATAATTAAAAGCCGTTATAATTATTTGCTATTAAATAATTTAAAAAATTATTTAATACATTAAATTAAAACTTAGCAACATTTTAAAATTATAAATTAAAGCGTAACAAATAAAAAAACTAATAAGCTAATTCTTAAAAACTTTATAATAACTAACTTTAAGTGTTTTTTAACTTTTAAAAACGTAAACAACTATGTTGCTATATAAAAAAAAGCTTTTAAAAAAGTTGCTAGCAATATTTTACAAGTTTTAATAGCACTTTAAAAAAGCCTTAATATTTAATATATGCTGCTGTTAGCTAATAAAGTGCTTATTAATTTATTTTAAGCTTTTTTGTAGTTTTAACAAATATAGCAACGTTATTTAAACATACTTGCAATAAATTTTATATATTAAATAAATAAGTATAATATACTACTTTTTTAGTTTAATAATATTATAAAGGTTAATACTTACTTTAACAAAACGTACGTTTTATTTTTTAATAAAAATATTAAAAAAATAACATAAGCTATAAAATATATAAAAAAACTATATAACAAACTAAAAATATTAAAGCTTTTATATATTATAGTTATAAATTTTAGCTTTTTTAAAAAAAAAGCTTTTTTGTTTATATAAAATAATAAAATATAACAATAGCTATATATATAATATATTATAAAAAACATTAAGCTTAATATAAAAACATATTAAAAAAGCAAGCTTTTTAAAAAATATTAGCTAATGTTAATTAAATTGCTATTATTTGTTTTTAGCCTTGCTTTTATTACTTAGTATATAGCTAAAAAAATAGCAGTTGCTTTAAATTTAAAGCTTTATAAAGTTTGCTTTATTAACAAAAATAAATTTAGCACTATAAAAATCGAACAAATAAAACATTATTATTATAAAAACAAGCTTATAATTAATTATTTTTTAAAAAGCGTATTTATTTTTTAAAAGTATATTATATATACGTTGTTTATAAATAAAATTTAAAAATATTAAAAAAACCTTTAAAACAAATTCGTTAATTAAAGCAAAATTATTTAGTATTTTAATAATACATATATAACATTTTAAAAGCAGTAATATTTTATATATATTAAAAAATATTATAATTTTAAAGTTTATATAAGCTTAAAAACGAAGTTATTATATAATAAAATTAAGTTTTGCTTTTAGCAACTTAATTTAAATATAACTTTGCTTATAAAAATAATTAGCTGGCTTAATAAGCAAAAAAAGGTTATATATTTAAAAAAAATAAGCAAGCAGCAATAATATATAAAAACAAATATATTTAATAAAATAATATTTTTAAATAAAAAACTATAGTTTAAAATTAGCTAAATTATTTTAAAAAATGCTTATTAATAATACTTTATTATAGCAAAATATTACAAAAATAATAAAGCAGTTAATTTAACTAATTATACAAATAATTTTGTTAACTAAAAAAAAATTTTATGCTAGCACTAAATATATATATATATAACTGCTAAAGCATGCAGCCTAAAAAACACTAAATACTTTAAAATAATTATAAATAAAAAACTAAAAATAAATAATTTTAATAACTACTAATAACTAATTACTAATATATAAAATATTAACTTTTTATTTTTTATATAAGATTTAATTTTAAAACTACGTTACTATTAGCTTTAAAATAATAAAAGCTATATAAAAGCTTATATTAATAATAGCTAAATATATAAACACTTACAAATAATATAAAACAAAAACAAACAAACTTTTTATTATAAAAAGATTTAGCTTTAAAAAGTATTTTAGTTTATAACTGTTTGCTAATTTAATGCTATATTAGTTTAGCAAACAAAAGCTTTTAAAGCTAGCTTTACTAAAAAATAATAAAATATAAGCAAAATTTATATAATAATAAATAATATATTAATATTGCAACTTATAGCATTAATATTAAAGCTGCAGCTACAAAAAGTGCTACTTATACTAATTAAACTATACTAAAAGCTTATAATAGCTTTATTTAACTTTTTATTGCTATTAGCAGTAACTTTATTAAGCCTGCTAATAAGTATGCTACTACAAACAAAAATAATAATATTTATATTAATAAATATGCTGCTGCTAGCATTAAAAGCAATGCTTTTACTTTTGTTAATAAATATATTACTACTAGCACTAAAAGCAATGTTTTTGCTACTGTTGCTATATTTAAAGCTTTTTATGCTTTTATAATATAGCTTTAAACGTAATTTAAAGCATTAGCAAAAGCTTTATAGCTATTATTTTATAAAATAAAATACAAAAGCAAAAAAAAAAAAGTAGCAGTTATAACACCAAAAAAAACCTATAAATAATTTTTAGTTATTTTTAATTAAACATATTATTATATAAAACGCTAATAATTTTGTTGCAGTAAAAATATTTAGTTATTACAAATATTACTATTTCAAAGTAATAGCAAGTATTTTTGTAGTTATAAACCTTTGCTTTAATCTATACCTAATTTGTATAAGTGGTAGAACTGATCTACATGGTTATAGAAATTGGTGGCATCCCCAGCCAAAAAAGGTGGCAGACGCAGGTGGGCTATCGCATTCAAGGTTTGCTCCGTACGGAGAACATGCAGCACCACACAGACCCCCGGTTCGATGAGAGGAACGAACAGTCGATAGGACAAAGCCTATTCCCTGCTGGCGGATCCCTGGCCCCCAAACGCCTTGTTACTTTTCCGTGCAAATGGCCAAAGGCTTCAAGCTAAAACTAGCGTCGGTAGCGTGGGGACCAAGGAGCCAAGGAGAAGGGTTGAGGGTAGGGGTTAGTTAGCGGAGGGAATATAAGTGAAGAAGTTCTAGTGCCATGCAAGTCTGCAACCACGACTAGAGTAGACTTAGTTCAAGGAATGATGACAAGGGAAACAGGGGACGTGTGCCTATCAGCAAATTTTGACTAGGCTTCTCGTCCCGTCGGTTTGCCGACTCAGCCAGAACTGGCCAGGAGAGGCGTGTCATGAGACGCCGGGGCGTGCAGGCAAGGTCGCGACTCAAGCGGCCGTCACTTGCCGTTCTTTGCCAAAAATATAAAGGAGCCACTACACTACATATTTCGGTAACGCTAGGGACGCTTCTAACCCGAGGACCGTTCCATCACAAAGGTAACCCTGGGCTGTGTCCATTTGACTGGCCTCCGAGCATGCGGAGCCCCTGTACGAGAAAGACGCTTCATTAGGTATGCGGCTTTGGGACGGTCACATCAGAGACATATTTGCAAGGGAGCCCTTTCGGCCTTTCAGTACCTGAACCCGGACGTCTTTATGCTGAATCCGTAGTAGGAGCGGCTTACCGACAACAACGCCAGATTACGATGCTACCGTAGTACATGTCGTATGCGTACACTTAATGGAACGGGTAAAGAGGTGATAGATGAATGATACGATTGGTTAATTTTCACTATGATACCGCCATTACGGAGAACAACTAGCGAATGAGCTTGGGTGCTATATGTACTTAGTTTACAGAAATACTTAAGATACTTACTTACCTGAGCAGCGCATAGAATGCCCAGGCCATGGGTTTTGCTACGCTAGCCCGTCTTTAGAAATACCCGAAGGCGTGTTGGCAAAGCCTAGCTTCAAAGCTGACTGCGCCAGACAAACAAGGGCGTCTCGTCCGTGGATTTTCAAAGCTAGAAAGCGCCGGTGACGCTTGTCAGAAAGCGAATGAATTCTCTCTCTCTCTTTTTTGTTTGGGATGGAACACGAATGATGAGGGCACAGGGGTTTTTGCGGTCCGGCTCAGGAAGAATGCTGGCTTCTTGCTCGACCACTCACGCTACACCAATCCAACTTCCCGCATAGGAATGTATCTTCAATATTAAATTTCAATACAATGTACATAGCAGTGCACACAGGCAAGACAGGTTCGTGAAGCACGCGCCTGTCCAGGGCGCTACTGCATGACCAGGATGCAGCTGGGCTCTTAGATCATGCCAAATTGGTGTTTTTTTCACCGGACATCTTCCATATACCTACCAATCCATGTCTGTCCACTTGCGAGACCTAGCTTTGGTCTGTTTCGACTGCATGCAACTAACGCGCATGTTGTATTTTGTTCCCGTTTGGCACGTCCTATGATAAGCGAATTCTCTGCCAACTGCCATCACAATCCTACGACGTCACGGTTTGGGAATATATTCTTTTCTTCTTTCTTCCGTAGCCTATGCCTCTTGAATGGCACATGTATCTGGTGGCGCTACTGCAACGTGGAGAGATCAAGGTCACCACAATAGAATTGATAGAAAGACTGGATGGAACACGACGGCAGCCAAAGTTTGACCAAACAAGAAAAATAAAATTAATTAACACTTCAGTTGAGTGGATTATTGGCCTCAGCTAGGTACTCTGTAGTACTGCGTACAACATGGGAGGACTGGCCCGACCTTACGATCGGGCTCCCTGAAACGATCTGAGGATCCAGGTTATACTAATAGTACGGTTTGATTAGTTCCTACTCAACGGTAGCACGAAAGACAAGGCCCTGTACAGTATCCAGCATCCGAGACTGCCAGGCTTGTGTCGCCATGAAACAAATATGCCGCTTTTGGGGCGGCTAGAGACAAGAAGGTAGGTAATAAGTACGTGTAGGTGATCAGCTTCGCAAGGTACTGCTTATACGAAGTCATTCCAGTCCTAGGTATGTACACTATACAGCTAATTCGGATAGTATTGGGCTAATAATGACTCCATGGTTCCATAGCCACAAGCGCCACAGCCGGTGCCATTTGACCTACACTGGTCTAGGACAGAACATGGACGCACACGGACTACCCGCTAGTCTCCATGACGAATTTGTCCTGTAAAAGCTCTGTCGACTCCGCCATGCATGCGGTGATATATATACAGTAAGTACTATGCAGTAATGTATGTAAATATGAAGTACTGTATAAAGACCCTGGCTAGGGCTAGCCAAGCCGCCGCAATACGGTGTACTTAAAACTGAATATACTGTATATGTGCTACTGTAATGAATCCAGGGACTTGAGAAGATCTCGAAACGCTCTTACATGTAACTACTGTAAGTATACTTCAGCACCAAAAGCTGACGTGGGTACCTGCAAGATTGAGCATGCACTCTTGGCAAAAGATGGGCTTTAAGTACGTCCGCCAGATAACTTTATAAAACTTCTCATGATTTTCCTGTATCCACCACAAGCAATTGCTCGGCCTTTTGCTCACTCCGATCTTTGGTTACCGACGAGGATCTGCAGGCTCCACGCCTACAGAAAACCCCATGTCGTTGCAGTGACTACTTAGTAGCGTATGAAGCCGTACACCAACGAGCAGCTCGTCCATATATCTTTGTGCCTCATGCTTCAACAGTAGATACTTAGTTGCGGGTGAAGCTAAAGTGTTCTAATACATCATTCTTGGAACAACTCTTGATGCGATCGACACCTGCGATCGATCCAGCTCCCCTATCCTATCCATAAACCATGAAGTTGCACTATCTACGAAATATAGGGAAGAGCTTAGACTAAGTAGCTCCTGAGACTTTGCTTTATTGGACACCTGTAGTACAAATAGTCTAGTACATAGTACACTACTCGTGGCTGGCATCTGCTAAAAGTTTCTAGGGCCACCATGCAAATCTACTTAAGTGAGATATCAAAACGCATCCACTCGTTAGTGGTCCACTAGCTAGGTGTGTGCATAGACTGAGGTCACCTGCCAAAGCGAACTTGAAGCTCCGAGTTGTCGACTTCATATTATGCAGCGGGACTCATGGGTAACTATAGACTTATGGCAAGCCAAGTCTGTAGTCGTCGAGTAATGCAAATGCACGTAGGATTTATTATGAATCCGGTGCCTATAACTATTGGCATGAGTATAATGAAACCCTCCCAGTCTAAGCCATCAACTTGTAATAATGAACATACATAACTATACTTAAGATCATCCACAGTACTATGTAGTAATGTAAGTACGGTCTATGTGAGATGGCTCGTTGTATGATAGGAAAGTTAGACTACAGCTAATGCTGCCTTATGTAACTACATCGTACTTACTTCTAGCTTGAGTTTGGAAGTTTGCATGCCGTACGGCAGAATATTGTGGGGTGATCAGTCGCAATCCTTTTCCTCACTTGGCTAATTTTTATACTGCCGTTAAAGACTTGTATACTACGTATGCAAAGAATTTTCAATCTCTTTCCTATCTACATACATGTATATCTCTCCTTCAACTCTTTCAACGTCCATTTTTACATGCCAACAGGTACTGTACGTAGTACGCTGCTGCAAGTCAGACAGGCTTGAACTAATGCACGTTTACTGTACCTACTTGGCCCTGGCCCTGCGTTGGACGGCAACTTACCGTAGTTCCGAGGATGCAAAAGAGGTGCACAGTAGGTACATGATAGAAAACTATACTAGGAGGGTCGAGGCTGATCTCCTTGCTACAGTACCGGTCACTCTTACAGTACCAATTTATCCAACCTGCCATCAGGGAGATGCTACTGTACTAGTACTTTGACCTATCGTTTCGTCGTCAGAAAACTGAATAGGTACCACAGCCTCACAATACCCACAGTATCTAACTAGTTTCTGTTTCGTCCAAGTCAGGGGCTCCAGAGTGTAACTGCATTGCGCATTCATTCACAAAGATAGTCACGGCGCAGCTACTAATGAGGGATCTCACAAAGGGCATGCCAACAGGTGATAGGTTGTTGACGTGTCTCTCTTCCATGACACGAGGCATACGCCATGGGCACCATTAGTCGGTGTAGTCTCCAGATTGCCCAGGCACGTTGGCTACGTCCTCTTCAGATGCTAACGTCGGTAAAACAAGGCCTAGTTGTACCTTGAGTTGCTGATAATGCAGTGCACTTGCGCTGCATATTACCTATTGTATGTAGGTACCTAGTATGCGTATGCTTGGTGATCTTGCCAGATACCTGCTACAATGTACACAGGCAGTTTCTGAACTCTGATTGGACTCTCAGATGACCTAAGTAAGTAACCTTGCTGTAGAAACGAGCCGAAGGGTGTGCATTTTGACCACACTGATCGTCATAGGCCATTTACTTCACTTTATATATAATCAATTAAGTTTCACTGACACAGGGATGCTTGCTAGTATACCTGGTTTCTCGACTACCTTGGTGTAAGCAGGCAGATACCTACTCAATCACAGTGTCATATAGAAATCTCGGATACAGTATGGCATGTCACCATTCAATGTTGGTGCCTGATGTTGGTACGAATCTACTCCGCCACCACTTCGAATTCTTAGTATATATCAAAGATACATTGTTTCTACCTAATTAGTAACGCAATTATCATGGTATACACTAGAGTTGGGTGTTTACCGTGTTAGTGTAGATCTTGTAACAGTAGGTTTGCAATAAATTATACGCGTCCCCTGAGCTTCTTTCCATCTAGGATGGCGAATCATCGGTATAAAGTCAAAAGGGGGTAATAGAAGACAGCTTCCAGGCAGGAGGAGGCTGAACATTGTTGAGATCGAACATACCCCATCCTTGATCTTCCCTAAGAGATCATCACATCACCTACGCTAAGAACATGCTGTACATAGTAACCTTATCAGATCCTTACTGAGCCCCGGCTGAAGACCAACGGCCTTGGTGAGCCAATAGCGACTGGGTTTTATTTCCGAAAAGGGCAGCTTTCTCCTTGTCTGGTTCTCTTCACTCAACTTGAGCCAAGACTGTGCACTCCAACTAAGTACTTAATCTCGTGACGATCCGCAATCTAAAGTATCATGCTCCTTCCTACAGGCCAGTTTGGGTGCAGCTAGATCTAGTCCGTTCCCAGTCCCCGCAATGGCGCCGTGACCACTACGCCTCCATCTCATTCAGCGGCATACGCTTCCTACCGCATGTACTTATATGCAACAGACCTACTCAGTGTAGTAGTATACAGGATACAGTAGAATGGCCCTTCTCCCCCACCTATGGCCACCCTGTACTCTAAAGTCTACGTAGTACTCAGTATTGTACTGACATGGTGAGATTGCTTAGCCCGTGACCCTCGGTCGCATTCAATAATACCTAGTTTCTTCGTAAGAAAACCGCCGGGGTAAAACCAGGGGATTGGCGGGTAAACATCCCCCCTCCAGAAACTGTAGGAGAGTGAATGCCGCGCAGTCTGGCTACCACCAAAACCTACGTACAACCAATACAGTCCTGCAATAGGATTTGTCAGTTCGTTCTCTAACCCTAGACGGGATAACACACGACTCATGGTCAGTCCGTGTGTGCACTAGGACCAGTCAAGGCTCAAAGCACTTACCAATTTACTTGTGTGCCGGGTATTGCGTCATGATTAGCGCCGCCGTCTGCTTTACTTACCTACACGTACTTGCCATCCAGCTCACCAGCCAAGCGGCCATTCATGTTCCTGGAGGCTGCTCACCTAGGGCACTTTCACTTTCTAAAGGTATTTTACTGTATGTGTATGCAAATAGATAGGTCGATTTCTTACGGGTACGTAGCCGAATCCCCTTTTAGCATGGCTAACGCAGGATTGCTGGGCCCTCATTTTTAAGGGGGCCGGAGAGCAATGATGATCAATCCTCATAGCTCTGGTCTGATGCAATAGGAAAGTTAGGAAGGTTTAAGTTATACTCTACACTCCTCGCAGGTGGCTGCCCTTCAAAACACGTCCTGGTTATCGTGGACGATGATCGCTTGTCGTCGTATACTAAATTATCGTGTCTGCCCCGAGGGATCATACATTACATAGTACACTAAACTTCAAGGATCTCCTGTTCAGCTCTTCTCTGCCCGATCTTACATGTGCCCCCGCATTACGCTCATCACCGATCAACCCGTGTCGCCGAGCTTTCTCCTACGGTAGACAGTACGGGTAACGGAGGGTATAGCCCAGTATTTTCGGTGGGCAACGCGAGCAGGGCGGCTACCGGTGCTCCTGACGACGGCGCCTAGCGCTGCCAGGACCTGATTCGTATTCCAGATCCCCTTGGGGCGCCTTTCGAGGGGGAGGGGGCTAGGAACGGCCGAGCGCGTGAAAGCGTGAAAGTGCATGATGGGAAACCTGTGCCAGACCCGTGCCACGTACTACATACAGTACTTAACTTAGTAGTGTAATATGTATGTACTGCTGCTGTGCAGCGGATCCTTCTCATCAGGATGTGTGGTGTTGCAGCCCTGGCTGACCATTTGTTCTTCATCTCCGCCAGCCCAAATCAGACTTACAGCATGCTGCATGGCCCCGGTCATCTTACTACTGTTCCATTACCGGCACCTACTTAATTATCACCTCCCTGAAGCTCGTGTCCCCCGCGGACTCTCGCCACTACATGCCAATAAGTACAATATGTAGCGCTATAACGTCTCTCACTGATCCACAGAGTCTCACCGCTTATCGTTATTACATACCAGGCTAACATGATTTTCGTGCGATTCGCCGAGTGCCACTTGGTCCCATCCACATGGTTTCGGGGCGTTTTATTTTTTGTCACAGGAGAAACGCCTACGCGCGTATTATTCCTCCCCAAGTGGTATTCGGTCCAGCACACATAGCACAGCAACCATCTGTGTGTATGGAAGACGATCCTTTCTTTGCCTAGTCTTGGCCAGTCCCTTTCCGCATCCTGCCACACACGACGAGATCACACACTTGACAGTTGGTTTTCGCTTATGTTTCGCTGCACTCTATGATGTGTGATTACAGGTCGATCTATGCGAGCTCCCCACCCACCAGACCTTAAGTAGAATGCCCGAACGCCTATGGCCTATGCCTGTCCTCAGCATGACCTCCAGAACCTGGACAGAGCTGCTCTCTCTCAGCCGTGAATCACCGGCGCTACCTGTCACAAAGCTGCTAGGTAGGTAGTCTCCTGCAAACGTCCAGCGGACCAACTCTACCTTGCAGCAGGCTTTTATCCACATTCTCTAGCCTTCATCATTTGTCGACTTCCACCCTTGCCGTCGCAACACAGCGGAGTGCCTTGGATCCAAGATCATTAAATCCCTCCTGCTGAACCTTGCAGGTAGCCAACTGTACGGCGAAGCTAAGTTTCGTCCCGTTGTCCCAGTCGTGACTATGCTGAAGGAATCCGAACAAGATTCCGGCAATAAATGTGTCACCTGCTCCGACAGTGCTACCACAGTGATGCCATTAGTCTACATTGACTGTACCTGCTCGCTTCGGTTGATGCTTGACGTTTCCCAAGCAGGGCCAGAGGTGCAGCACCAGCACGGCGGGGATGGTTTGACCTACTCGATGACATAAATCGTCTGGTCCGGTTGCGTCGCCGAGCAAGACATGGTGGTTCCGTCAGGCGACGAACCGGCCGCTCCTTGTGAACCCCACGTACAGAAGAGATGGGACCTGCCATCATCATCTCCAGGTCAATGCTGTTCTACGGATGCAACAATTCATAATCAGTGTCAACGGCCGATGCGACTCACCCCTTCCGGGCTTTCGCCGATTGGGTACGAAGGCATTTCTCGGCACTCGTGTACAACTTGCCCTGTATAATTCAGTCACAATCGACCCAATCAGTCGCTTGAAGCTTTCAAGGGGCAGACCGTTACCTCAGCCCAGCTGCGTGAAAAGAAGACCACGTCTGCCTCAGCCACCAACTCGTCTAGCCCCTCTCGACCCGGTTTCTCAATCTCAACGCTCACTCTCGCTTTGGGCTTTGACCGCCTCAGCCACTGGATGCATTGCAATGTTGTTGCAGGAATTCTGCCCTGTTGCATATCTTAGCGTCGTGCCTTACTGCACCCCTTTCATATTGCACTGTTCAGGGTCAATTGGTTTTCATATACCTCAAAGTGGAACCACGCATCCTCGCCACCTACACTCTCGGCGGCTGCAACAAACTCCTGAAATGACATCTCAGCCACTACCCCATCCGCTGTCAGTTATCACCATTCCGAGCATGATCCCAGGGCGCCTTGGAAGTGGAGCAAGGTTCTTAATGATACGCTTGTGCCGTGAATCGATAATGATGTACCTTTGACAGTGGATAGTGGCCAGTGAGAAAGGAAATAGCTCCTACATTCATTATAGTTAACTAGCGTCCGGCTCCCTGTTGCCGAGCTACGGATAATGTAGCTACTGGCCGGCTGTTCGTGCTCATCTCGGAAAATGCATTGCGAAAAGTCTACAGGCGAGTCCGCTCCGAACGATTCAATAATTCGCATCGTGGCTGGTGCATGACGAGAGGGCAGGCATGTCACTAGGTACGGTCTAACCTTGACGCTTTCATCATTTCCTTCCTCTCGTCGGAGAAGTTGTTGGAGAACCTCGAGTGTATTGGGGCAATTACCACCGCGGCGGACCTGGAGGCTCGAGGCACGTAATTTCGAATCCTCGGCCGGGTAATGGGGCACGCTGCAATGTGTAACCCAGCGATGAGCGATCTTATACCAATAGACGCACGCCAAACCAAGATTATTGCTTTCCAGGACACATACCTGAGGATGGTGTCGAGGTAACAGGCCCCGACACATACCAAGTTTATGATGGTCATATCGTACTAGTCGGGAAAGGTAAAAAGTAGTATCTTCGTGCGAGTTCACCCAGCTTCCGTTCCTAACACAGAGTCTGACTTCGATATCCCTTGTGAGACAATTGACTTTGTCTGTAACACTAGGTCCAATCAATATGGAGGAAGCAAAAGCGGGCATCAAGGTTGTACACAACCAGAAACATAATTAGTGCGACGCCATGTTTGCTCTTGATGGTTGGTACCTAATAATGGTCAGTAGTTGATTTTCGTTGTGACGAGATTTGACCGATGATGCAACCGAATTTTCATCTGTCTAGATATGTGGGTATTCTGTTACCTTTGCAGTCCTCGGGATTAAGGTATCCATTAAAGCAATGTAGCGGGACCTCTCGAAGTCATCTCGAATCATGACTCTTTGTATACCTACTACATTTGCCTTCATACTCCCATACTACATTGCACGGATTGGCTGCTCCGAAGCGTAGTTGTTTGCATCCATTCTGCTCCAACGATGATAGATTAGATGAGACTTCAAGCAACACACGCGCACGTCGCTTACTCTGCATCGAGCCCTTCATGCTACCATACTTGATACATACCTGATAACTTCACACAACAAGCTGGTTCGCAACTACCACTACTACCGCTACTGTGACAGTCACACCAAGTAGGCGAAAAGCCTATGCATTGGCCGTTCTCTCTCTTTGCTCCCACGGCATTTATGGCCGGTGTTCAGGCCGAACAAGACGCGAGTATCACTCACATTGCGTATGGCTGCATGGGGCCTCCCAGTAAAAAGCCACGCAACGATCTGACGTATGGACGTTGAGGAACTATTCCATCCGTTCTACGGCTTGTTGTCGCATTCGTACATTGCTTTCTGCTTTCAGAAGACCCGGCATTCGCTCCGTCGACGCGGCGCAGCATTATACTGTACTCGCTACCGGCGGGAGCCTTTGATTCGGGTGGCAAGGCTAAGTAGCTGTATTCTGCTTCCTTAAATATGTAACCCCTCGTTCAGGCTTTGCTCTGACATGCGTAGATAGCCCATTTATGTGGTCGTAGGATAATGAAACAGCATTACGCCACATCTTAACCTGTACATTATAACCATTCGCCGGTGTAGTAGTCGTGCTACCGGATAACTCACATCCTATACGCGGCCTCAGACCGCGTCCCATCAGTCGGGATCAAAATTAGGTGCGGGTTCCTCAAAATGATAGAGAGGGTAACCTGAAGCCAGATGCCATGGAGGTAGCACGTCGTTTGCCACCCCCGACCGGATATACGTGGAGTGATGTTTCTCATATATATACAAGCATGCGTTAGGGCGATAAAACTCTAATTGGTCATCATCGCCTTGCTATCTTACTGTCGAGCTTCTGGAAGACCATGCTTTTCTAGGGCCGAAACCTTAAGAACGCATATAACGACGTGTAATGCAAGGGAAAGCGACGTTCTAATAACATTTCTTAGCTTTTACATACTTTACTACAAAGGTTACGACGACACATATTTTCATTCGCGATGATATGCTTAGCAGTTGCTGTTTGAATGCCGAAACCCTATTGAATCAAACTCGTTACAGAGCACATGTCCCTTTTCCCGTAAAAGGGAGAGAGGGAAATGTTCTGGTAGCACAAAGTCTATGATGCCGCTCTGGGATTTGTTGGCAAACCCAATCAATTTGGAGGGCATCCTGTTTTGTTTTATCTTCTAGCCTGACAGATGAAACTGGTTGTGCGTATTCACAAGGCGCTGCCGAGGACTCTTTCCAGCCTCAGCACACGCACTCTCACGTGATGCTTCCGACCAGAGGTTGACTAGATGATTCTGAATCAGGCCATTACTACCTATCATGCTTTGTTATATCGTAGGAAGAGAGAAGGCTGCTATGAAGGCTCCTTTATGAATAATCGTAGGCATCGATCTGCTTTCGGGTGTCCCTGCGGCAGCAGCTGGCCCAGAACTCGGCGATGATCTTAAGTACTCTAGAGCTAGACATAGGCCGACTGGATCAAGGCGGCACTCGCTAAAGATATACAACATGTCCCCGGCTCTATCACTGTCGAAAAAGTGGTTCGCACCGGATCGGAACTCTGACACTACCCGGGGCCTGTCAGTTGCAACGAGTTTTACTTTGAGTGTTGGGCTCTCGGATACTAGTTTGGAAACACGACAAAGATATGGTAATCTCAGAGCCGATATTCATGAACCTTTATACAAAAGTCACGCACGTCTTCTTAACTAGAGAGACCGAGGGAAATTTAGGCCAAAGGGTACAGTGATATCTCGTTGCTATCTTATTTTCTTGCTGTTGTGTAAAACATAGAGGTACTTATACCAAACCAAAGATTTATTTGCCAGTACCACAAAACATAAAAGGGGCTTTGAGGGTATGACACATACTACAGAGAGGTATTCCAGGAATTGTCTTCAACTGTTGTTATTAATGCAGCTAAGCGATCGATCTTAGCTTCTCTATGAAGGCGAAAGTTCTGGGAAGTGAGGAATAAGGAGGTTATATCTAGATTCGGTTATGGCAGGAAATGATACTTAGCAACATCACTGGTACCTGAAAGGCGCACCATGTATAGCCTTGTAGCTAAAGACATTAGAGAGACTAATACGTCTCTCGCCTTTCTGTCGCCGTTCGATCGAAGTACGTAACAGCGGTTTAGGGATGAAAGTGGGCGAATGTGGCATGCCTCCTTCAGACCTCGCCGGTTTCAATGTGGATGGAAGAGATGGTATGTCACTGGAGACAAATAGAGCGGTATTATCGAAGCTATCTGATCAGATTGACATCACTTAGATTTTTTTCGCAGCAGCGAGAGACGCGAAAGCAGAGTTGCGCACATACTATTCTCAGGCGAGCCTAGGGACAGCTGTCGTCAATTCATTTATTAGAAACCCTCCTGCGGATTGATATGTATCATGAGCCACAACTCGCGGTTTCAATAGTATGCGGTATCCTTGTATATGAATCAAGATTAGCGTAACACTGATCCCTCTGCGGAAGTTGCTCATGTCCCCTTATTCACCCCTTCGCCGTCTATTCCATGCTAGACATATGAATACAAGAATTTTCTTAGATTATAGTATTGTGCTTATGATCGTGGTATCCCTTCAAGCTACAAGGGTGTTACTATAGTGTAACTACATTGGGCGTAAACCGGGAACCGCGAGCGTTCTCGCTAATGCCCTCAAGATTCGAAATCGGCCAGGTGCTTAAACTTGAGCGTGCTGCAGACTACTGGCCTGAGTTCCTAGGGTACTGAGTAGCAGCAGTCATGATGCCTTGGAATCGTAATAAATCATAAATGCTAGATTATGTTCGCAGCCTCAAGTCTAACTTGAAAGCGGCAGCGCTAGTGATCCGGTATCGGGAAAGTCGGGAATGCTTGACAACTCGGCTTTGGCGCCTCGAAGCTAGGAAGCTTCCGGTTTATTTCTTTGGTTTGTGTAATACTGCACATCACCGTACCCCGAAAATGCGGACGACAGTAGCATGCGAAAGGTAAAACATTGATTGGTTTCCACTTTACGTGTTTCCCGAGGTTGTTGTACTAATTGGGCTTCAGGTGCAGGTATGCCTCGCTTTTCCTCAACGGCAGCGATTCCCGACGAGCAAGTACCAGTCAGAGGTCATCACTAACATACTCACGTGAAAGGAGATCCAAAGTCAAATGTCACCACACGGGCGAATCGCCTTGCCGTGGGTGTGTCAGAAGTAATAACTCGCATACGTGTATCCTTACAGCCACCGCTGTCACCGTTTCTTCAGGCAACCGTACACAACAAGCCCCGAGGAAGAGAACAACATCACAAGCTTCCCAGGACACCAGGCCGGCAGCAAAGAAGCGCGGGACGGTAGCCAATACAGCGAGTGATCAACTCGCCAGACATTTTGATGGCATAGATGCTGGTGTTCTCGCTCAAGCTGTTGCTACTTTCCGAGTTCAGTTTCCCGAGTGTGGGTTCCTTCATCCATCCGACTTGGAGCAGGTTTCCGGTGATGTATCCGACGATGAAAAATTGCGATTGATAGCTATTCTTGCTGTCAGTTGCAGATACTTGGGGGAGTCTGCCGACGTCCGTCGTGCCGAACATGCTGCATTGCTGACTCGAGAACTGCAGTGCCGCATTACGGCACCGGCAAGTCTGAGCCTGATACAATGCTTCCTCATCATGGCGCTTTACGAATGGGGAGAAGGAATTGGCTATTCAGCGTGGATGTATGCAGGCATCGCTGCACGGATGGCACAGGTCTACCGAGCTACCAAAACCGAGACAATTGAGCGAGACGCGAAAACGGTATCGAATAACTCCCTTCTGTCTGAGGTAGAGATCAGGACAATGTGGACATATTTCACAATAGACAAGCTGTTGAGCTGTGGAAAACAACGCCCAGCAATGATGAATCCAGAGGACATTGAAGTCCGTATGCCACAGAGCGAGGAAGACTTTGTCTTCGGATCGGAACCCCGCGTTTCACTTAGCTTCGAGGATTTGATAAGGAGTCCTTCTCTTGGTAAAGAAACATCTAGCCCCGGTTTTCATTTTTGCATTCTTGTACGGGGCTTGGACATTTGGCATAAGACGCATAGCTGGATAGTGGATGGAGGAAGGAAGCAACCGCGAATGACGGAACCGGAAAACTGCCCATGGAACCCAAACTCACAATGGGCGGTGGTGAGAGAGCAGTTATTACGCTGGCGGGCAGATCAAGACCCAAGGTTAAAGTATCCGGAAACCAAAGTAGCGAATCACGTTCACTTCAGACAAGGCGAAGTTTTTGCCTACATTAACCTACTTTACTACCTCTGGTAAGTCCTCTCACAAACGCCTGACGATCCAGAACTCTAATAGGGTCCAAGTGTCATTTTCATGCGCCGGGAGTATATCCCTCTTCTACCTATCGCAGAAATAGAGCCTCGCGGGCCCATCGATCCACCCTTCTACCGAGAAGAAGCACCACCGGGCTGGTGGCGACAGAATACCGACGAGCTCTTCGAAGCAGCAGCACAGATATCATATATCATGAGAGATCTTAACAGTCTCGATATTGCTGTTCACACGCCCTTTACAGGTCTGTGTGTCTTCACAGCAGCACTAATGAATAAATATGTCGTGACGTTTCCTCACATGCATTACCCCAATGAACGAGAGCTGCGTAGACAACTAGCAGCCGAGAACCTCGCCGACCTCGAGAAGATCTCGCAATTATGGAAATTAGGAGAGGAGTGGGTACAGGTTATCGGTGCAGCTCAGAATCTATATGATAGAGTGACAAGGGATGCCGCCCATTCTATCAGTCGCTGTCAATGCGACTATCCCGAGCTGTTGAAATCGGTACACTACGCACCCCTCGGTGGCCTCAAATGCGACAAACATACCGAAGCCTGCCGATGTCCGGATAAAAGAATAAACACTTGTCCCTGTCGGCGGTCGACGAGAGCCACGCACGACAAGGAAATAGAAAACTCGCAAGATCAATCTTCTGATCAACCTGTACCGGATCCCTTTGCCGGGTTTGATACCGACACCACTAGCGATGACTGGCGACTGTGGTCATTCTGGGATGACCCCCACCTACTTTCCTGGGACAATTCAACGATAGGGATGTGAAATCATATAAAGCACTAAGTAGCTTACACTACATGCACTTAGAAGATCGACTCCTACTATACAGCTCGGAAGAGCCCATGTACCGCCGCATCAAGCACAGCAATATGAGCTTCCGGGACTGGCAGCTGCATGCAGTCGAGATCACCACGCCGGCCGAGACCAGGGACAGCAGTTCGAGAACCCCCTAGACATAAACAAACAAAGGAGTGGCTACGAGTCGCCTAGCTGAGTGCGTGGATTAAACCATCTTAAAGTTGACCCCGTCGCCGAGGGCAAACATGGTACTAGATGCGGTCTCGGGCATCATCAAAAGCTCTATGACTGAACTTGCAGAATTCTCGAAAACCCAGAAATCCTTCTCGTTGATGCCTTCATGATTCTCTATCTAAGCCGCCGCACTTGCCGACTGAGAGAGAGGGAGGAAACTAGGTGGTTAAAGCATGGCTCTAAGCAGACATCTGGTTCAAAGAATATTCATCAAATGTTGTATTTGTGTAGGCGGTTGTCCTCGGGGAACTGTGAGTTGGTATACGTAGTCCGTAAACATAAAACATATTTACTTTCTCCTCGCCTGCCCCATCCTGGTCAGACTCGTTGAAATACCTTTCAATTGGTAGGCAATAGGCAATTTTATAAGTACTCACTATGCTATGATAAGTATGGTTTCTGCTATGTATATCCCTAGCTGATTGCTTTTGCTAATCCCCCAGATAATACAAAGCTTGCTTAGCCCCCCTTCCCTGAACCCCCCCAATTTTCCCACTCAGATTTTGAACATGGCCATGTTTACTGCCACATTTCAATCGCATGGCTTCGGCCAATCGAACCTCCTCAAGACCGCCCTGCTACGAAATGCAGGCAACGTCAAGAACCAGAATGCAAAATATCATTCACAAGTTCGAAAGGAGCATCCAACCGTGATCGCGCAGCCTGTCTACAAGCAATTCCATTTAGGCATGTTTGAGATCGGCCGTCCCCTGGGTAAGGGCCACTTTGGACGAGTATATCTTGCGCGAGAACGATCCAGCGGCTACATATGTGCCTTAAAGACTCTCTGCAAAGATGAGATTGAAGACGACATGATGAGGAGACAGGTGTGCCGCGAAGTCGAGATCCAGAGCAACCTCCGCCACCCGCATATCCTGCAACTATACGGCCACTTTCACGACGACAAGCGTATATTCTTTATCCTCGAGGTTGCTGGTCAAGGGGAGCTGTACAAGCACTTGCGGAGGGTGCATCGGTTCCCGGAATGGAAAGCGGCGCAGTATATCGCGCAAATGGCGAGCGCTTTGCAATACCTGCACCGCAAGCATGTTATCCATCGGGACATCAAGCCCGAGAATATTCTGGTTGGCATTTACGGAGAGATCAAGCTTTCCGATTTCGGCTGTAGTGTGCATACACCAAGTAGCCGCAGACTTACTCAATGTGGGACATTGGACTACCTGCCTCCCGAAATGCTCGGTCCCCGAGGACTGAACAAATTGTACGACGAAAGGGTGGACTTGTGGTCCTTGGGGGTTCTGATGTATGAGCTCTTGGTTGGAGAGGCTCCGTTTGAAGAAGATACAACCGCTATGACCCAAACAAGAATCGCAAAGGGTGACATAAGAATTCCTTTTTTTGTCAGCCCTGAAGCAGCGGGTCTTATCAAAAGAGTAAGTTTTAATGTCTTTCATGATGATACCAATCCGAGGCTGACATCGATTAAGCTGCTCGTTCTCGATGCAAACAAGAGGTTACCCCCGGAGCAAGTTCAGCGACATCCCTGGATCATCAAGCACTGCGTAAAAGGGAAAATATTTGACAAGGTCAAGCTGGAGTAACGAATAAACTTAGATACTCGTCAAGCCTTTTCCATCTACTCGGCTCGTATCCGAAGGTTTGGCTGCTTTACTGGCTCAGGGGAGGCCGGGGCCGGGAGACTGGGAGGAGGAGAGTCACGGGGATAGTGGAAGCCGCCGAAATATGGAGAATAAATGTCCGAAAAAGATCTCCGGGATCGTCACCAGGCAGAACCACATAGGTTAGCCATGTACGAGGCCTCCAACCACTTGGTGTAAAGCATCATTAGCCATTTATGAGACATGAGCCGTATCTAGCTCTATATCTGTCTTCATCGTCACCAAGCTATACTGTAAGGCAAACAGCTTGTAGGCGCAGCAGTAGATATTCACCCTCTGACCGTAGCAAATCAGCCCGGTCGGCGAGTCATTGGCCGAGTGAAGCACCCAGAAGCGCAATCAATCTAGATCAGCCACTTCCTACCCAGAGACTTGTTATACTGCGTCCGTTTCGTGCACATGCTTGTAAGGCAAGTAGCCAATCATGATATAATACACTACGAACTGGCGATATACACTACGCTCACTGCCAGGCGGCTTGCCGGCATCCCTATTACGACTTAGTCATAGAAGAAGCTGAAAAGCTCGGGGAAGCTAGGGAGTCCACTAGTGTATAGGCCAGGAGATTCGTCTTGCCGGTCTTCATGCGCGTCACTTTGCGGCCGGCAAGAGTGAGTATCTTGGGGTTACTTGATTGTATAGACGAGCGGTGAATAAAACAGGAGTATTGATCTACCAATCGCGGTGCCGTAACGGCGCAAAAAGGAAAGCAAAGCATTGAGTTAGTTAACTTCATATTGTCAATCCTTGCTTCACCGGCTGCCCCACGGCGATGGACCAGGTGTTAAAGTATTTTAACATCAAAACTATGTGTAGTACGTATAGAAGCTGTAGAGTACCGGTAATCCTTATATTGCCTGGACAGGAAGTACGTCTACGCTACGATCCCACCACCGCTCTTCATAGGCACTTAACCTACCGTCACTGGCCGTTCTACCGACTTCGGCCTGCCTGCTCTGATCATAAATCATGATGGAGTTCACTTTTTGTCCGAATATCGTACTATACCTGATGATAGCGACACAGGGGAAACGGTGTCAGATTAGACGTTGCTGCAGGGGTCATTCTGTAACAATGTTTGCAACTGGCTCGCTTGGAGGTTAAAGAGCTTGCAGCTTGAAAACGTATAGCCGCCACAGGTTGGTATACCGGCCTGTTAAAGTGCTTGCATGAAATCCTCCATCACATATAGACAAGCGGTCCCCTTGTGTCTGTTTGCACGTGCACTTCTGCGGTTACGCTTGTAGAAGCAAGTTTTAGGTAGACTGCTTAGTTACCTGTTTGCTGGAGCAACATTCTGATGGGATAGGAAATGAGTTACTGGCATCGTAACAGGTGGTCTGGCCTATGTCTGTGCGATGCTCCAGATTATTGCGCGCAGATCCGGAATGTCGAGACCAAGCACAGCTGATGCACGACCTGTCATCATTTCTTGTCTGCCGCAACATGTAGAATTCCTACTAAAAACCTGTTAAGCATTTCAACGGTGCAGCTAGTTGCTCGGCGATACGATGGTGATGACACAATTGATAGGCGTCCGGGACTCATGTGACACGGCAGCTTACTTGTTGTCATGAACTTCTGTTACGTGTTGGTCCTGTGAATCGATGCGTCGTCGGCGCGGCATCGTGGGGAAGGTGTCCAACAGTCGGTTGCCTCAGTAAAGGACTACTATCCAGTCAAAACCTGATGTTGCTCTTTGCCCCTCATACTCGGAGACATGCCGTTATCAGAAGTGTTTGATCTTCCGGGTTGCCGTTTCGATAGTCTTTCAATCCTAGCGCGGGGGGGCGGGATCTCGATGGTAGCCTATATCCGATAAGGATGACTTATATTGACCTGCATCCCTACTTTAATCTGAAGCAATATAGGCACACTCGAGAGGATCACGGTTATATACCAAGCAGCCTACTGGCGGCAGGCTGTCCTGGATGACTACTTTGGGATGCCTTGTCTTCCAACTTCCAAGGGTCCAGGATTCGAGGGTAGCTGTGCAGGCAGAAGGTCTTGATGTGCGCACATTTCCATGCCTTCAACGGTGTCCAGATGACCGGGTATATTGCAACGGTCCTAATGCACACTAGGTATATTACGACAAGGACAGCGGTCGCTGCCGTCGAACTGCTGGGATTGTCGTCAGCGTTGTCGTCCCCCCCGCAGACATAGAGAGCCACGGACGACAGTTGGGTAAACCCGGGCGTCCAGTCTAGGTCTCGTTGTCTCTATTATTGGAGATAGACCCCGAATGTTACAATGCCAATGAACTACAATATAGGATGCAGCGCAACGCACTGGGCTTCACCTAGGCCGTTCGATCCATTGGTCTTTGTCTCAGGTAGACCGCCGCCTCTCGGATATCGTGGTCTTATCTGCGTTGATGCTGCTCCCGATGACCTGGTATTTAGATGACGCACATGTTGCAGCTTGCGTCATTTTCTTCTCTTTGTAGTCTTGGGGTGCTCGACGGCAGTTTTAGGCGAAGATAGATGTGCGATTGCAGTGCCTAGGTAGGGGAAATTGTCTTGGGCAGGAAAATATCGTGTGAGCGACTATGGCAAAAAACCTGTAGTTGAGGTCGGTAACAGTACATGCACACAAGCACTTACCAATTACGCAACGTTGGGAGAGGATATTGAGACAAAATGTAATACCTTGTAACTCCTCCACACCAGCTTTGTTTCGGTTGGCAAGTGCAAACAAAATATCGAAGTATTCAGACCCACCAGTCTGGGTTGAATTCTAATCCTCCCGAATCCTCGAACTAAACTCGTGCTGTAAGACTAACTAAAAAGGGATCTAAGAAGCCGGTGGGCCTAGCCTGACCTCGGTACCTAATTAGGTCGAGTTTGTTGGCCTAGCATAAGTATTTAGTTCGGAGATCTCTCACTAGCCTTTGGTTGGTGCAAAGATTGCACGCTTCAGCACGCTATATTTTCATCACGGACTTCTTGTGGAGTAGTTAAGTATAAACCGGGATAGTATGCCGTACTGAAGCTGGGAGGCAGGAGAGTCAGCTGGAAAGACGGACGGATACACCCTACTTAGTGCACTGGGGCCAGCGCTGAGTGCCTAGTATACTTGACGAAGGAAAGGCGTTGTTGGCGGTTTGTGGAAAGTTCGCTCCTTCAAACCCTCCACTTTTGCCGTCTTTCTCATTTTGGGGTGTTAGAGTGCATATAAGGCGAGAAGTGGTATAAACTAACGCTTTCGCATGTATGCGTACCAGGAGGACCTGGTTTTACATAAGTGCTTATCTGCCGAGGCGCGATCAACACTCGCTGCGTAGTGAATTGTTGGCATGATTACTAAAGATTAGTGTCTGTTGGATACCAAGAAGATCGTTTAAGAAACAAGACACGTGCATGACGCCTGCGCAGAATAAAAAGACACCCAGCCAAGACCTAAGTGAGGCGAGACATCCTTTTACGTACTCTTTTTATTTTTCTTCCTCTTGTCGTGGCGTTCCATACCATTCTAACTCTAGATGCCGTCTGAGTCGCGAAACACCCAGGTCCAAAACACATATATATGCATTGGGGTCACGCTGAGAGGATTATATGCCTTACCTGTCCTGGTAGTTTCAGAGGACCAAATACTGACTGAATGATGGCCCCAAGAAAAAAAAGGTGTGTCGAGAGAGTAGCCCATTCCTGGATGCATCACAGAAAAACGTGGAAGTGAAAGGCAGATTTTCTGCTTCATCATCGTGGTCAGTCAGTACGTGCACGGAGCAGCCCACACACACATAAGTGTACTGCAGCACTAGTGGCTTGTATAAGTAGGTAGGTCGTGTCAATCGTGTCTGTCTATATGCGTGTTCGTGGATGTAGATAGCTACACTAGTAGATAGGAGGTAGGTATGTGAGAAAGAGCCCACCCCCCCTAGATCCTGTACTGTATCGCGGAGTGCCTGACTCCAGGTTCTTGGGTTACATATGTTCTTCTGTCTGTCTGGATAATGGCGGTGACTCCGGATACGATATGGGGCCTCTAGTTCCAACTTGGTGTTGGTGAGATAAGTTCCCTCCCACCCACCATGCTCCAATGTGGAAAAAAGAGGTTGGAAATGGGCATCCCTAGATTTATTTCGTTTCTGTTGGTATTGTGTCTCTCGCATGCCCGGGTGCATGCATCGCTCAATACAGTACGTCACATTCCACCACGTCGGAACTTAACTACAAACACTACCTTACAATTAAAGGCAGCATATATCGTTAGTGTGGATTGAAAAATATGGTAAATGTGTATAAATGAGAAGAACGCGACATTGGATTCCTCCCCATGCAAGAGGACCGATAATTGCCAAATCAAGGGGAAACAACAATAGCATTACTATATTACGTCCTTTATAGTGGCAGATGCATCTGTGCAACGGCAATAGTCAAACCCGGCGGCAATGATGTAAGTGATAGAGGCAGATTACTGGTATGGAAAGAACGAGAGATGTGAAACGGCTCTTGTTAAAGATTGTTGTACCAGATGCTGCCGTGTTTCGTTTCGACACCTGCAGCACTCTAAACATCGAAGGTGCGACCCCTCTAGAATCCTCCCTATTAAGCTTAAAACTGGCGGGGTGTCCTGTACACCTGCCTGTACGACGTCTGATCAGAAACACACATTAGACGGAAACATGGCAGGTTTTAGAAAAACAATGGCATTCGTAACGAAACAAATTATGATCATGACGCTATAATAGCGATTGTAGTTTCAATAGTGGAGGAACACTCTGTCGGTTAGTTATGTGTAGGTCTATGTATGTGTGTGCGTGTATGAAATGCCTCCAATGAAGAGAGCTCTTTTATTTCTTCGCTAAACTGGTGATAAGTGGTAGCACATATAGTTTAGCAAACATGCTTATGGGGCAAACGATCTTTGCTGCCGCTTATCTGTCTCTCACATCAAAGTACAGATCTTCTCTGCAAGCGCCCAATTTGGGCGCGTAGTGTGTCCGCTTGATTCCACCACCCGCTCTTCTACCGGTTTCCTAATATGGATCCCATCAGGTATCAATCAATCAATTGCCGCCCATGTGTCTGTGTCGTGATCCACCATGAGAAAAATTCCAATCACGATAGCCAGCCCGGCCCCTTGCATGTGTAAGAAATGAGTTCACAATGGTGTCACAACGGCACCATGCGGGAGCGAAAATGAAACTTGCGCCAGCTCCGAGAAACGCCAATACCCATGATATCACCCAGCCACCTGCCCTTCCCGTGTGTAAGAACGCCTTGTAGACACATTGAACCTTTGATATAAGAATTGAGATGAATGTGTAAAGATGTGGTGAAAATAAAAAAATATGGAGAGGTATCATGACTTCATCCTCATGCTCCGCCGACGGTTGTTCAACCCGCTAAGCAGGCCCCGTTTCGCCGTGACAGGAGTGATTGGTGATGCTGGTTGGCTATGTGTTATAGATGTCTGCGCACCAGTCGAGTGGACGGCAGAGGCAGCAAGAGAGTTCCTTCGCGCCACTCTGAGTATCTCGTTGTAGGTTACAGGTGATTGTGTCGTCATTGATGGTGAAGTGATATCTGGGCTGTTTATGGATGCCTGACATTCCTGCGACGTATTGGGGGTGGAGAGGTTAAGGCTGCTCATCGAGGCACTGCTCTCGGCAGCAGCAGCTTTCAGGTTCGGGCGGCTGCGCTTCCGCGCCAGACTGATCGTCTTCTGGATTCGTTGAAAAGCGCCAGTTGGGGTCATCGGTGTTCGTGGATACAAACCCGCCGGCGAAGTTTCAACCCTCAAAATTGATTCGCGTCGGGTGTATGGGCTATTGCTGAAGGGATCCTGACTTAAGAAGCTCGGGGACTGCTTGGGTAGGTCGCTGATCGACGCCAAACTGATCTTTCGTGGCGGATAGTCTGGTCGGCTCTCCATCCCGAATGGCGACGATACTGACCGGCCGAAGAGTTCAGACTGTGGTCTCTTGGCAGGAGAAATGGACCTTCGACAACTTGCTAGCTCGACCACGCTCGGCTTACCCACGAACACGACCGAGACAGCCCTCGCAGTCACCTCCTGGCTCTTTCTTCTGACGAGGGACTTCTCGGGCTCTTCGTTCGAGGTTTCGTAGTCAGAGTCAGAGTACTCGTCTGCCGAGGACGAGGCATCTTCTTCGGAGGAGAGGTATACATTCTGTGTGGTGTTGAGAGACTTGGTGGCGGACTCGATGGAATTGAGTCTCAAACTGTCGAGAAGCCGGGATGTCCTGAGAGTGTTCCGCTTGGGTATGGCGGGGGGTTCGATCATGACTTCCTTTGTCTTCACTTCTTTACTAGTGTTCAGGATTGTGGCCTCTTCTATGAAGCATTGCTCGTCATCATCTGCATCCACTAAGACCTGGAGAGGATCTTCTTTTGGGGCGGGCACCAAATCGGGTTGAGACTGTTGTTCCGTGGGCATGTCCGGGCTTCTATTCTCCATTGTGGCCGATTTCTCCTCCAACTCGTAGTTTTGCCCCTCGAGGGGGGTTGTTGAATGTTCAATGAGAGACATTGGTAACGTGTTGGTTGCTTAAAAAAGACAAACACCGAATATCGCTATCGCTATGCTAAAGCAGAATCGAAATCGAACTGACAGGGGAAACAAGACGTGGTAAGCATTCGCGTCGAGGCCAGCTCTTCTGTCTTAGAATGGAAGAAGTGAGCACATCGTTATCGGGAGAAAACGACGGCTCCAAAAGACTCTCGAAACCTTTTTGTGTATACAGTAGGCAGAGGAAAGATCGGGAAGGGGGTTGGGCTCCGGAAGTAGGTGTATATACATACTCGGTCTGGTTACAGGAAAGGACAAGGACGCAGAGAACTTGTATTCATGTACCGTAGTAGAAGCAGGGGGGGATTGGGTGTCACTGTCTCCTTCCCCCTGAACCTGGGAAGGTGGGTGGGTGGATGAACCCTTGACGTGCTTGTGGATTGCGCCGTGGATTGTAGCGGATTGTGGGTTATTCACAGGGGAGGGGATGGGCGTGCTAGCGCAGGGCGACGTCTGCTTTGGGGAAAATGCGAAGTCGTAGAGACACTACTACTGTAGGTACGGGCAATCGATAAAATCGGAATGCAGCGCCAGTCCAAAAGGAGAAGGTACCGGCCGAGGAAGAAAAATTAGTCAACGGCCGTTCGAGGAAGTACTGGTATTCGCTGTGTTTCAAAGCGAGCATGGGGGTTTTGGTGTAAATCAACTTTGTGGTAAATCCAGTCTGTCTAGGGAGTATTTATTAAGCTGTCAAGATCGAGTCGAGGAAGACGATGTTTTTTTCTGTCGTACCAACAACTTACACAACATATGCGACTGCAAGCAGCTTATGGGAATGGGGCGAAGGCGGTGGCAGCTTGGGCTTTTTAAATATTTCTGGCTTGAATCACCGTATTCCTGAATAGCTGTCACAGCCACTCTCTCGCCACCAACCGTGCCTCGTTGCATCCCGATCGAATTGTGGTTATGTAGTTACATAGTACGATTTGTCTTCTTTGAATCCTCTTCAGATGAACACACACGGTACAATGTCCTGGGAATTTCTAGGATTATAGAAAATACGAAGTGCATCCCGCAAATTCTTCACGACCCTAAGGTACTACCTCCTGGTATCGAGGCTAAGCACCGTCACTACTTGGCAATGAAGAGGTTAGTGGCTAGTTAGATACGCCTCCCAAATCGATCCAACGAGGCATCCTTATGACGATGAAGTCCGTTTATCCTAAATCCGCTGACGACATAGGCAGCGCCGTTGGCGTTGTCCGTTGGTGGCAACAAGACCGTTGGTTTGCGGCGTTGTAAGTATTAAGATATATCTAGTAATTTGGTGTATACACCATATATGTAGATGATACAGCGGTGGACAGGTTGTACCCCTGGTTAGCATCTGATGAAAGTGCTCCGTTGCGGATATCTTAACAATGAGGAAGGACCAAAGGTGGCACTAGTAACACCTAACCCAACCAACAGCGCTAGGCAGAAAGGGAATCGCGGCATCGGAACCGTTAATGGACGCGGACGTTGTGCAACGCAGATAGCACGGTAGGTAGTGGACTCAACATCGTCGGTTGATGTACAGACTGTAACAATCCGCCAATCAACTACTGTGGTTGCCAACCATCATTGTACTTATAGTACTCGCGCACAACATGGCCCACGACGCGGGAGCGCTCACGCAAATGGCGAATCGTTTTTCTATAGGTCCAGAGCAAGTTATGAGTTATGGCATCCTGTTGATTGGAACGAAGAATCCAGGTCCATCATCGTACCGTCTGTTATCACTCTGTAGCCCTAACGAAGACGATTCAAAAGTGTCTACTGCGACCACACAAACGTCAACGTTGCTATGTCTTTCGCGATAGTCCAATTGATCGTAGTAGACCACACACAGAGAGTGATCGGGGACAAGAACGAGTGAAAATGGCCGAAATGGTCATGTGAAAGATCATCAACCCCCATGAATCTTCTTTACTCTCTTCCTACTGGTTGGGCCATGATACACTAGGCTTTTCTTAGCTACCGGCAGATTTGATAGAAACCAGTCATATCTCTGGTCGCATCAATTAAATGCGTCCAGTCTGCAGGCAGTTTGGAAGGTAAACTACGCATAGGTATTACTTGCCTGTATCTGTCGGAGAGGTCGGCCCTCCTTATGCGTATTGATGATCGTCACTTGTTTATTAACCGCTTCGGGCCTACTTTCGATGTGAACCCTTCTTGACACTTGTCATCTTAAGATCATCATAAAGCACATCACGTCAACCCAACACCCTTTGGTGTCGAGCAACAGAGGCAACTAAATTGTTCCCATCTGGCGGAGTGTTGAGCTGGAAACCCAAGACGATCCTGGTATGGAGGGGTGTATAAAACTTATGATATGGAGCCATAGCCTATCTCCATCTTGAGGGCGAATGCCACAGACACAGACTAGATCAACCTGTCATTGACGTAGCATACCTCTACTTCTCAAGGGTTGGTAGTCCAATAAAGTGACTCTCTCTAGGTACGAAGCCTACTTACTTATGTGACCTATGATTGACGAACTATTCCCTTTGGCGGAGTTTGATTCAATATTATGCTGTCGCTACTGCAAATATGTCTGATGCCACGAACAATCTGTCTCCTAAGAATAGCTCATACGTACTTAATACGCTGTACTGTGTGTACTTACCCGTAAAATACCAAATACCTAGGTACCCCTGTACCTTTTTGTATGCTTCGTCCAATAGCAGGGCTAGAATTCTCAATCGGTTTCCGAAAGAGGCTAATATTATTCTGGTGCCGATCATAAGCCGTTCTATAATTGTACCACTAATCCGGGGCACTGGTTCAAGGGTCTTAAGAATTGAAAAATAGGTAGCAACTGTCTCGACTGTGCAGTCAACATGTCTGTAAAGTCATAGGTACCGACAGGTTGGCACGAGTGCAACTGACATCGTGCACTATTAGTATCGCTACATGATCGTCGCTGTTGTTTTCGAGAAGCATGCTAGTCAAAGATCCCGAATTCCCTAAGGATTCACGCCTTATGTTCAACTGTCATCGTTAGGCGTCGCCGAGCCATAAGGCGTCATCAGATGGCGGACACAAAATGACAAGTACTTGGCACACATTGCGAGGAATCTCTTACGTCGATAATACGGATTACGGGTTGTACGAAGTTGCAGCTTTTCTAGTCCCGTAACCAACCCCGCCAATTGCACAGTTGCAATCTCGTCTAATTGGTTTCGCCGAACAAACCCTGGTGGAAATTTTGGGGCGAAAATGTGTAGTTATCGCCCCTATCATAGTATAGAGCAAATTGACATTACTTGCCTAGCATATCTTCGCAATGGCCGAAATGATTGTAGGGGTAAGACTTGATTTGCCCATCTTTACTCATATACTACCAGGTAGGTTAAGTACAAGTAACTATCAAGAGCCAACATAATTAGCTTGTTTACCAACCTCTACAGTATGAGTAACTATGCAGAATAGCAAAAATAGATGACTGTCGATGTATAACGAGATTTGAACTTTAGAAATCAAGTCTACACTAATGCCGTGTGCACAGTGAAATAAACTGCTAGCTGCAGGGCTTAGTCACGATTCAAAGCCAACAACTCAAATAGAAGACAGCATGATCATCTGCTACGCCTCGGCGCGGATGAGCTGAGATCCGGTAGCGTATCGAGACAGTCGCGCGCCAATAAATCGGCAGACAGCGCGGCTATCTGACGTTGTACGGCGCCTCATCGCCACTAGGGAATATTGATTATTTGTCTCAATGCCAGTTCTCGACAATGTGATGTCTAGACTTCATTCTTGCTGCGTTTGTGAGACTACGAAGCCGCCCCCGCCCTCTTTCGCCAATAATACTACCTTTATAAGACCATTGACTCGGCAGTGCTGGGGAAGGCCATACTACCGATAGTACGGTTCAATCGGGATCCGGAAGTCCGCGCTGAACAAAGTACCACAGCCACTCGAGCTCCCCTGGAATAGAGCACAACGAGTTGGCGGCCGGGCGACGAGCTCCAACCGCTTAATCACGGCTGCCATTCCTGTTGCGGTGGATGCTAAGGACCGATACCGCATACCGTACATACATTGACTACCTCGAAGACCTTTTGTGATCAGCGTGCTGAATTGGCCCCATCATCATGCTGACTACCACTATCATAGGATTCCCCAGTCGGCCTTCCGTGATGTAGCTGGGTGTTGGCACCGGAGGATTCGACGTCGCATGAAAATACGCAACGCCGTCTGGATTCCTACGTAACCCTTGTGTAGATCGTGTCAGCTCTCCGACGCCAACCAAGAACAGACACAATATCGGGAACCCGATCCTGCTCTGCTATAGCACCACCCAAGAAATCAGCGTAAAAGATACAGTTACAAGATGCTCTACCAGTGACCATCCTAGGCTATATCCAGACACCGGCATATTCCAAGTCTAGGGTTTCGTTTGACATAGTGAGACATACCGCTACAAGGCTCAGTACCTAAAGCCAGATTAGGATATTTGGGGAAAGCTCAAGCTCAAGGGTAGCTTCTCCCCCACCACGGGATCTCGAACACAGCCTCATCCTTCCTTCGCCCTCACTTTCCTCATCAGCCAGAACTGACGTGCAGTATGTAGTTACTTATGTAACGTTGATTGGCCGGGTAGCAATACCATAGGGCTAAATTTGTTATAACCGACACTATCGACATGAAACAAAACATCTGCAGATTACCTCCCAACTAGGCATCTCACCTGTCAATAAGCAGGTAAGCTCCGACGAGTTAAGGTTTTGCATCCTTTCTAAGAAAGCAAGTGATGCGAGTCCCGAACTATACAACTACATACATACTATCTCATAGCATTTCATCTCACAATGCATTAAAGCGCTGACGCCACAGCTGATATAGCAAAGTCCATTGCATTCCAATCCTCGATATCATTGGCGCAAGGCAACTCGTTACAAAGCCTGATTGATAATGGGATGGATTAATAGGAATTCTCTGGTCATCGTCACTGCACGCGAATCTGTGGCAAAGACATAAGCTATTATGAGGCACGTGAAGGAAGCGCCTGACGTAGAGCAGAGCGCTGTGCTAGGTAGGTGATGTCAAGAAGAATTCTTGACAGCTTAGCTTTTTACTAGCACGCGAGGCTATCTGTCTATCCCCATACGGCACAGCAAACGGCCTGTTATTGCCCACCTACCAATCTACTCAGCGGCACGGTGAATTGCAGCCTTCAGTTGTGAGGCTTTACAGCAAGACTGATAGGCTGTACACCGAACTCCTCCGTGGACAAAATTAGGATAGATCACCTACGTGCAACTAATGCCCACCTACCGAATGTGGAATTTGAGGATTTTACCTATATTAAGAGAAATGTGGCGACGAGGCAACAAGTCTTTTTTTTTAGACTCTGTGATTACCAACACATACTGAATACGAGGATGTGTATGCGAGATTGCCTTGGGCGCGCGTGAAATAAATTCGTCTCCGTGTCCTCTGATACTCCTTTGCAATCTTATTATGCACGTGGCTGATTCCCTCTGTTCACCTGTGAAATAGGATTATATGGCATATGCCGCGATGTAACCACTTCTGACACTATTTACAAGATGTATTGACTTTCACGAGTAATCGCATAGATTATGGGATAAACTAGAGAGAAGTCGCACATCCCCTTATGTCTCAGGTCTGATCAGCTAGCTAGCTCATTCATTGGGGGCGTCGAATTTTGTCGGAAGACACAGCGACGCAGCCTCTATTATTTGTTATCCTCTCCTCGAGCGCCCAATGATCTAGACCAATAACGAAGCTGAGGGACTGTGCGCGAAGGGTTTCCTAGAGTCTTAGATGCGAAGTTCGTATACTACCGGCATTTGTTAGTAATCATCATCCATACACGATCACTGTTCAGATTGAAAGTGTTCCAGCGAAGTCGGGTAACTACTTAGTCGTGTCTGAGACTTAATTTTCATGGGTTTAATCCTCCCTGTAAGATTTGCTGCAGTGCAGGGAATAAGACGATACTATGATGCTCTAGTCACTTTCGAGTAGTACTGGTTTACTAGATCTAGTTGCAAGTGTCTTTGTTAGGCCTGCAACTTCGCCCCCGGTGAAGCCACACTGTTTGTCGGATTTTCTTGTGAGCTATCTCTACCATGGAGACTTTATTATATACTCTACTTTAGTATAATTATAGAACATAGCGGAGACAAGTGGTGAAAGGTAGACTGTTATAGGACAAAATAGTTTTTGCATGTCATTTTTTCAGCTAAGCAGATATATTAAATTCATGAGTGAAAACAACAATAAAACATAGTCGTATGGTGACAACGTAGTATGGAAGCACTGAAATTTACCAAGAGATAACATCCTCGAATGAGATTTAACTAGTAATATCAGTATGTGGTATCAACTAGTTGGGTTACGGGGGACTCGGCCGGCATGCTATAGCACGGTAGAATGTTCAGCTAGTCGCCCCCGTCAGTCGCGAAAATCATCAGCGTCGGCCCAAGAAGAGTGTTATTTAACTATTCTAGTTATAAGATGAAGTAAAAACTAGTAGCTAATAGCCGTCACCTACTTAAAATCTGGTTATAAATGACTATAAAACATGCTATGTTCGTACCGTCCAGACAAGTTCGATCTAGATTTCCTAATAACGGTGAGCCATCTGTACTGCCCGTGGCGTGATTTTCGATCTCTCGCGTCCTTATCTACCACTGTGGTTTGATGAGAGGTTCGATGATATCCTTCGTTCTTTTTATTAAGACCAGGACATACCAACTCAAATAATTTCTTCAGACCAGGATCCTCCCGGCGCCACTCTTTATCATATACAGGGAGAGGATTAGGTAACGTTTCAAGACCTACAATAACCCGTGAAAGAAAAGCGTGGATACGTTAAAATCCGCCAGAAGTGCTCACTGGCAGGCCGAAGCCAGCTCAATGGGTATGGGTTGACACTCGCTGTATCGACAAATCCAGCAGTGTCGAGCTTTCAGAAGATGCCAAGGCCCTGAAGCGTGAACTCATGTTCTATAAGTATGCAGCTGCCAAAGTATGTCATGAGGGCGTCCCACCTCCAGACTCATAAAACGATGTCGAGGTAATTCAACCTTGCGACTGACAAGACATTCGTAAAGCAACCGGCGACGGCTAGAGGACCATGCTATTCTTCAATACCCTCTAAACCCGGACAGACGATATTCCTCTTGCCACTCCGTATCGCTTTCCGCACGTATGCGATAGTGGTCGGTATTAGCGGCTTCCGAAATGACTCGGTGCTACCGTTTTTCCCTACTGCGTGATCGTAACGATACAGGGTCTACAAAACTAATCGCCCACATTTTGGTTATTCAGAATAAGCGTCGGAAGATCGTAAGTCGCGCCTGGGATGGCATATAAGACTCTACCTTGCTCTGTAAGCTATTTCTACTTCCTTGGTGCAAGGATGGAGTTTGGCATCATCACCTTTGTACTAGGTCGTGCTTTCTGCTTTCTTAGCTTGCTCGCCACTTGTCTCCTAGCCGACGACGCTTTTGGAACGGGGTGTCGGACATTTGACGAGCTGCTCGATCGCTCGCTCCTAATTAGGGGTCGCCATGGAAGCCAATGAATCGTATTGTACTTGTGTCAAGGTATCCCCTTCTCTATGTTGTTTCGAACTTTTGTACTTTAGACACTCCTCCTTCGGATTACCCAAGGAGCACGAGCAGCTTCCCGCCACATAACATAAACTCAGAATCGCTGGTCCATGCCATGTCCAGTGGCTCGGCGTTTAGTACCTCCTCCCCCGAAGAGCGACGTGCTATCCCACCTTACTTGAGATCCTTAACCATGACTCGATGGAGAACATCTGGGACGGCCTCCATGAGCAAATTCTCTATAAATGGCATAAAAAAGAGGGACAAGCTCCGGAACTAGTTGAAACCACACTGCCGTATGGGGAAATGGAAGAGAGAAACGATCTCAATCAATCCCACTAGAGACCTCGGAAGAACATAAAGAAAGGGAAACAAGCAATGCCAGCTGCTATGCAACTTCCCGCCTTCCATAAGGGTACACCATCACGCATGCGGGGCAAGCTCACAGGCATCACGCAGCTCCTCTGATATTCGTCCTTTTCGACTCCGAGCTCCTGTGCTCGTGAATGAGACGAACATAGTGGAAGATGAATACACACGTGTCCTCATAGCTTGCTTTCTCAACCCCGACGAGAAAGACGAGGCTGGAGAATTGTGGTTGTATTCCGATATCAGTGCTGGGCCAACGGCTATCACGTTACAGTGAGAGAAGCTAAACGAGATATGAGAATGTACTATTCCGGTCTTAGGACTTCGGTAGTACATAGATCGGGCCAGAAGCGATTGCCGCGCCAGGCTCTTCTGGCAAGTCGAAACGAGAAGAACCGTACGCAAAACTCATTGAGAGGGCCCTATTGAGCTTCGATAGCCACAAGATGCCGCTGTAGGGAATATGCCAATGGTTCCGGGATAACACAAGTAAATGTAAAAGTGAAACAAAGGGTTGATGGAAAACTAATAACTATTGTCCAGGCATTCCTAAAGTGTGAACGTGGCGGGACAGGAGGAGTGAGGAAGTCGACAGAATGGCAGCTCGACGAAGGTGCTCAAAAGCCCGACGTCGCCGGATCTCATACTGATCTTAACCCGGTCGCAGTATCTATCGCGACGAGAACTAATTCTAATCAACAAGAATCCTTCGAACGGCTTGGTATTCGGACTGCTGCGTGGTACGAATACATAAGGAACCGCTCAAGGAATCGTGAGCATAAGTACTGAGTCTCAAAAGTGGATGCTCATACTAATAATAAAATATGTGATCATAATTGGATCATGTACTATGCCTGCGACTCAGGCTACTCGATCAACATGTATGGTCCTATACGTCTAGAATCTTCACATTCGGTGTTAGACGCGGGTGTTCTGATTTCTTCGTTATGGCGACTTAAAAGATGTATCAAGAATCATTTCTACGGGCGCATATGTCGGTCGGTACGTGAGATCTGTAATCTTAGCCGCAATGCTCTCCGACGAGTTTAGGGCGGCGAGGTGATGTTCGAACCAGCTTCAAGCATTAAAATGCGTGCACTACGACGTCATTTTCCAGGTACGACTTGGGCGGCAGCGGCGGACCGAGCCAAATCTCCATCGTCAAGCTATTGCTGCTTTAGACTCCTCCCTCCCAAACAATGAGGTCAAACACGCCCTGGCTACTCAATGTCTCATTACCAAGAGGAATAAGAATATGAGGATACAAGTTGAGGGCGAGCTTGCACCGGGTGTCAGTTCGGAGGATGTCGTACTCCACGCCGGGTTCTTCGAATTTCGGATTCCTCACTTCGTATGTACGCAGATTCGCTACTTTCTTGAGTAGACTTCGGTGTACGATTTACCACGGGCTTGTCACGTTTCGGTAGTTTGTCCCGCAAGGACGACTTTCTCTCGAGGTGCTCTTCGGGGTCGGGTTCCGTATCCTTGTCCGGTTCTTTAGGTGTCGGATTCCTCACTTCGTATTTATACAGAGGTTATAAGGATCGATCAACTCTCTTTTGTCGATATAATGAGGAGGATATTCTTCGTTGATAATGATGACAGAAGACATGAACAGTTCCAATCTCAAGAACTTGATCACTGCTCCCAGCGCCACTTACTCGTCGGCAATAATGTGGGTTGCGGCATGGGGGTCTCGGACCCATGTTGCACCATGCTCTCGGGCCTTGGTTATTCTAGTTCTCCGAAGTTGACTCATATCGGTATCGGGAATGTAATAGAAACGCAGCCCTTTGAATATCTGCTTTGATTCTGGGGCCATTTTGAGCTGTTATGTCTGCACCTGCTATGCAACCCCAGATGATTCCGGCCGCCTGCTAGAGTCATGGCGAGCCTGATCTGTCTGGTGGTATGCAAGCACCACAGGACAACTTTACAAACAATAACATCGTGCACCATAACAGCTTTGTCAACAATGACCTTGTTAACAATGGCATTATCAACAACAATAGCTATGGCGGGTAGGCTCGTAAATGTCATTACACCGATTCTTGCCCTCGCTTTCGTTTGGGCATTGTGACAGAGGGGCATGGCTTAAGATCTGACTGTGATCTGAGTACCCGCAGATGCTGCTCGGTTTCCGGTATGACAGATTTAGTGGCTGATGCGCCGTAGACTGATATGGAGGATGATGCTGCCTTGGGGAGTAACGACAATGAGCCTGGTTTCATGGCCTGAGGGTCTTGGGATGGGGTCGTCTCTTGGAACCCCTCTTGGTCTCGTAGGGTTTAACCTTCCGTTACCAAGAGTAGTTCCGAGGGAGCTCATCTGGCGCCGACGTCTCCTCAATGGAGGCGTGAATATGCTCCTGAATCATGTTGTTAATGTGGTTCTGCATAGTAGCGCGGATCTGATCCCGAATCGTGTGATGACGGTGCGGATCCGACTCTGAATGGGGACATGAAGCTTCTCCCGAAAGACGCCGCCAATGTTTACATTTTGCATCTCCTCGCGGACGACTTTCTGGATAGCGCCTATATCATCGTCCTGAAGAGAAGCATGAACGTCGTTGTCTTGGAGCGCCTTCCCATAGGCTCTCTGGGTGATCCTCATGAGCTCGGCCGGCCAAGTTGAACAGGTGGTCGCGGGTAGTCGTCGAGAGCGACACAATAGCCGACCTGATTCTCCTAGTCGATTCACATAGGGTAGGCTGTGGTAAAGATCAAGGCTCCGCTTGGCTAACTTGAGAGTTGGATGAACCCCTTACCGCCGCAGGATTCCCGGCACTGGCATCGTGAGTTGGTGAAGGGTTGTCCCGGAAGGCTAAACTCTCGATCAAAGTCGGGAGTAGAGGACCCTAAAAACCCGGGCCGTCGATGATCTCTCTTATGATGAAATGCACTTGTAGGCGTGCATCGATTTGATTTAGATCGAGTGGTCGGCGCTGTGGGGCTCTGGGCTAGGGCTCGATTTTGAGTACTATGTAATGGATCGTTAGGAATGAAGAGTATATTGGCAGTAGAGTATGGAAGGTTTACTTTAATCGTTCCGCGGGACGGTTCCGCTCGTCCTTAGAAAGCTTGTCCCAGTCGAAGAGAAGTTCAAGATCCATTCGGGAGTGCGGCTCTGCACTATAAGCTGGGCAAGCCACATCGCCCATGGCGGTAAGTTCGCCCACTGATACTTGCTCATATGTTGTTTTCAATCAAGGCGGATGAAGATGCGAGATACCAGCTGATACTTCGTTGACTTCGTTGACTTCGTTGACTTCGTTGATGATAACTGGAAGAAAACAGCTAGGGTCAATACTGAGTAAGCAGATCCGGATGGAATTAGAAAGAAGAACACGATAGTACCAGAGCACTCACACTTTTGCACCCGTCTTGCTTCTCGCGAAGTCATGCCAACATCGGCCTCTGACGAGTTACGGCACCTTGTGACCATCGGTCTATACGCCTGATTCTGATCTGGGCACATCTCCTTTCCAATATCCCTTGGATTGGCGCTCCATGTGGCCGTCTAATAGTAAGCAAATGCCACCATACAAAGCTCCGAGCTTCGGGTACTAGCATGGTCTGGAAGAGGTAACAGCAGCCTCTACGTCGAAGGGGCTACAAGCGATATCCGCGCCAGCCTCTGGCAAGCCGAAGCCAGAGGAGCCTTATGCGAAGCTGATCCAAAAGGCCCTCTTAAGCGTCGACAGCCATAAATGCCACATATCAATGGTTTTGGGATAACACGGAGAGACACTGGTCGCAGACATCAAGTGCGGCAGTTCAACGGCACTTCCGATGCCCTATGGTACACTAGACTTGGAGATACCCTTGGTAAGCAAGCTAGCAAGCTACATTCTTTGAGAGTGAAGCGTGTGTTGTGATTTAATCACGGGCATCTCTGAGACTAATGTACTCGCCATGCTATGACTAGACAGTTGTCACTTTCCAGGCTGGTACCCATAGAATTAATGTAGGTGGCCGCAAGCGCCCACAGTGGCCGCGAGCGTCCACAATGAAAAGAGGAGAGGGGGGTATGGGGGGAGAGGAGAGCATTTATAGAAATTTTCGAACAGCGGTATCGGCCTAGATACTGGACCTGGGCTTGGGCTTTGCCCTGAGTGGCTTTGCTCTGAGTGGCCGACACAGGCGAAACATTCATACGCAAAGGAGGTGACACAGAAAAGCGTACAGCCAATGAACCTACCGATTAGATACAATCAAACGGTTGCCTACGCTTATTGATGTTGTGATTCTTTACCAACGTCGGCGAGCATCATTTTAGTTTGACCTTCGACGACCTTCGACGTTTCATCGTGAAGGACCACGATTCCCTCTGGGGCACCGACGTCACTTATAACGTCGATGGAAAGGATATCCAAGGCGAGTTCCAATGGATCATCGGCGGAGATCCAACTCCCTACAAGAAAGATAATATTCACTGATATCAATTTCATCCCGTTCTAGATCGTCGTTGCTCATCACGACATAAAGTCGCCGGCATACATCGACAATCTCGATCGATTCCTCCTGGGCACGACGACCGCCGAAGATATATTCCGTGATCTCGATCTCCCCCCTGACACTGGCTACCGGAGCTGATACACCCGACACACGCGGAATCTGCCTGAAAAAGGAGGTCGGTAGTGGAAGCTCTGACGTCGTATATTATCTTGGGACGTTAGCATCGAGGATATGGGCGCCCTGAAGCAACCTATTTCGACAGCGGGTTAAGGTGGAGAGGGCTGGAAGCACGAGGCTCACATCATGGGTCAAATCTTACATGTGTGTATCTTGCTCATTTATCTACGGTTTTAATGCTGATATCTCCATAGGATAGCGTTGCGGATTTTCGGAACGATATCCATACGCCATACCCCCAATTGCTCTTGAAATATATACCTGGTGGTTCTCTAGACGACTAGGAAGTTATATCGGCCTCCGAGTCTGTCGCTAGACGATTGGAATCCCATCAAGTTTAATGACAGAGCAGCACCCCTAACCTTAGTACCATCGCCGATGATATCTTCTGGCTGCTTCCAAGCAGCTGCATCCTCTGGCGAGCTGGTGCTTGGGAAGTCGCCCGTCTTCCGCTGTTGGATGAAGACGATGCTGGCGAGGACGAAGGCGACGCGTCAAATTTAACATAGGTATCTTAGCGTGTTGATCGACACATCGTTGAATGAGCTTGTCTGTGGACCACTAGCAGGCTGACAATGGACTGTTTGCCTATCATACGAAATTAAGCCTGGCGTCTCGGGGCGAGCTTCGATATCGCTCGCCCACAACATTGGCTGTCTATCGCATATTCGGCGAAAGGACAATCATAGCGTCCAAGAGAAATTATTTGAGTCTACCAGGTTGTTCGTCAAAGACCCCTGCACCCTTTTTCACAGATAATCCTACTAGTCTGGTACTCCTTACGATGTTTTTGAAGTATCGCAACTCATACACAACAACACCAAGGGACCATACTTCAATAGCCGCGCCATGATTCACTCTTTTCTCCCCGCTAGCCACTTTATACTGCTTGTCCTGGTAGATCTCGGGGGCAACGTAAGGCAACAAGCCGCATCAGGTCGAGTCGTTGTAATCTTTCGTTCCCAAACTTGACGTGGATGGCGTCTGATATTACACGAGAATGTTCTCGAGCTTGATATCCCGATGTATAATTGGGACCATGACCATGCAGGTATTTTAAGGCCGATAGGCACTGGGAAGAAGATTGATCAAGCTAATATCAATCTTGTAGTCTAGTTCCCGTTCCGGTAACTGTCAAATGGAGGCTAAAACTAATGAAAACAGGAAACATTTCGTACAGATAGAATAAACCAGGAAACGCAAATCACTTCCAGCCAAGTTCTCGAAGCTCCCCGAGAAGAGTGAAAGGAAGACCTGAATATTGACTCTGGTGATGAAAGTATGAGAGATAGCATCTTCCCTCAACTGCGTCTTGTAGCTGTCTCCAAAATTCGAACGGAAATAACTTGTCACAACAACCACGATTCAGGAATTCCCATATAATCTTTCGACTGTCCTCTATTATCTCTTTAACTATTACTTACGCTGTTCATTTGCAGCTATCGCTCAGCGTCCAGAGTGCCAGCAATGTCCTCAGGCCAGGAGGACAATGAGATAAGAAGACAATAATGGCAGTAGTATTGTAGAAGTCGAATTATATTCTACAGTGGTGGCAGTTCCTCTCTACAGATGGGACATTGTAGCCTAAACCTCATCCAACCCTCAAGACATGTACTATGAAAAATATGCCGGCACGGCGTAACCATGTACATGCGCCTTGCGAAAACGCCTGCTACTCCGCCAGCTGTCGGGTCATCTTCGCCGGCCTTGACAACCGGGACTTCCAGGACTTCTCGACAGATAGCACAATCTATTATATGAGTGTTAGTCCGTTTCTTGTCTTTGCTGTCATCTGCAGATTTGACGCGCTCCATGATCGGGCTGTTTGGCGCGGAAACAAGGCCGATGGGCAGGCCACCTGCTTCGATGTTGTCCTCCCTCAAAACTGGGTGATACTCCCACGCTTCTGGCATCCAGCCCTTCGGTAGCCCAAATCGCGGACCAAGAACCGATTGTCCCATGAGAATCCATATCTGAAGCCAGACCCAGCCCGCGAGAACAGTGAAAGCAGTCCAGTCTGGCTCCGCAAATGCGAAGTTGTCTGACCAAATGTAGAAGTAAGCGATAGGAAGTAGTCGTAGAATAGACTGTCCTACAACGAAATACCACGAGAGCGCTCGTCGGCAGTTGCGGTAGACATTGCGATATATCTGTGGCGTCCACATTGAGAGGTAGACAAACGCAAGAAGATTATAATATGCTGAACGTAGAGAAGGTCGCCAAGTAACGGCCGCAAGGCTGAGGAAAAGTATGCAGATGCTGATAAGTACGAATCGTCCAAAAATAGTACTGATGGGCACCCCATTGTTTTGTAAACTTGCCGCAGGTGTCCCAGCCGTGGCAGGGGCTGGAAGTGTGGAATTATTTGTACTAGCGTTATTAGCTTCAGCGATTTCAGCATCGATATCTTGGTCTGAAGGTATGATTATTGGAGGAGATATCGCCCTTCCACTATCGACCGGGGGGTTCTCTGGCGTCGTAGCAAGTCCTGGAGTAGGCTGCGACCTGAGCGCACTGGCTACAGGAGGATTATTTCTCTCTCTTTCACGCCCTTGTCGTCGCCATTCGGGCTCTTGCACCTTGTAGATCTCCGAGAGGAAAAATGTATTTATTGTCATGGAGAGAAATGAAACACAGGTCACAACAAGCGATGGCAGTAAAGTGTTTGAAGCGGATAGACTCCAGGCGGCGGAGCCGGCAAAGATGATGCCGTCAGCAAGCAGCATTACACTACCGGTGTAAAAGCTGATGCGACCAAGTGTGGAAGGAGTTGATGTCTCCCTCATCTGAAGCTTGAGCGACTGAACTTGACCGAAGATTACCAAGGCAAGCCCTAGAAGCCAAATGCTGACATTATGCAAGAAGACTTCTTGCTTCACGCCTAGCAGATGTTCTCCATCCACAGGAGGGTATGCTGGAGGTCCCTTAGTCTCGAGAAAAAAGGCACAATCGGGAGAGTAAAGCACGGCCGACATCTGTAGTTGTGGCGTTGACCTATGGGGTGTTCCCTGGGGAAAGCGTAGCTCATCTTCGATATCTTGGATCGCCTTGATGACATTTTCAGGCCCCGTGAGGCTAGGTTGAACCTGAAGGACATCATGGTCCAAGGGATGGATCTGGATATAAAGTAGATACTCGCAGTGTGGAGCCGGGTTCCAAACTTCAGCTGGCGCATCTATGGTGGATGCCCAAGGATCGGACTGATCAGTGAACGCCCGCCTCTCCTTCCTATCCAACGTAATTCCTAGAGTTCTGTTCAACAGTGCTCGACTGGACTCGAAGAATTCTGGCTTAGTGGTCAGATGCGGGAGACCGAAGATGCCGGCATACTTGTCACTTGTGGTAGTAAAAAGCATTGTACCTTCCTTGGGCCAATGGACACCGTGCAATCGCATTTCCCAGCTGCTGCCAGTTCCATCAATATCTTCGATAGTAACCGTTGTGGAAACATGGCGAGCCCGAATCTCGTCCTCGCGTAAGACTTTCGGATCGAGCTGTTCGGGCTCCGTCGCGGCATCTTCAGGGTCGTCGATCCGCACAAGCATCTTGCCCTCACGACCGGTGATATTCCTGCTCCAGTCGGTATTCAGGCCATTCCAGGCCACGTCGGGGCTGATGTGAGTGAGATTATAGCTTGAATGGGTCCTCGACACAGAGGCGTTGAAGCGCTCCCACACGCCACGAACAACCCCGGTGGCATTCTGCCAGACGGGCTCCTGGGTCTCGGGGATGCCCACGGCGTTGCGACTCCATTCCTCACACCGGCTCTTGAACCGCCCGAGGTCCTCCCATGCAAAGTGATCCTCCTCTCGAAAGCCGGTCAAGTTCAGGTATCGGTGTTCGGTCTCGGGCGGCTCGTCGGGAAGCGAGGGCGCAAAGTCGCCCCATGCTGTACTGTTCAGGACGGCATGGGCGGCCCGCTGATGCGCGATGCGGTTACGAATCTGGGTCGGGCCGGCGATGAGTCCCGGGCCTGTGTCGGGGCCGGAGGCGAGCCAGAAGAGCAGGAAGATCAGGAAGAAGACGCGTGCGTTATCCTGAGCTTGCGGCATGGCAGTTTCAGGTTTCCATCACGTCAGTGCGTCGACATGGCGATTGGGTTTATGCGAAGGCCGGGGTCAGAAGGTTCGCCGGCTAGTATAAGGGTTGGCGGAGGAAAGTCTGTGTCTGAAGCTGTCCAAGCCAAAGCATCATACAGTACATACAATTCCAACTACTAGGTAGGCACTTAGCGCTGCAGGCAGGGGTCGAACTTGCATAAGCCACAACCCACTGTAGCTACCTAAGGTAAGTATACAAATAGGTACTTACTTACTTAGGTGTAATTACTTAAAGCAACTGGCACATTCTCACCACCGACAAAAGACAGAAACTCAACTTAGCAAATAGCAACTATCTTAGAAAAATCTCGGCACTCGACACCACAAGAGGACACCTAGAACGAAACATGTCGTCCAAGAAACAAGAAGAAAACACGACCAGCAATGCCGGCAATGTGATTCACTCTCCCCTATTGTGTGTCCGCTGCCCACTAGGTCCAGGCAGTTAACCTAGTCTCTAGAGCTCGGATGAATTGACTGTCGTTGTCGAGGAACTGCTGAACTCCCTGTCCAACAAGTTCACTACCGTGTCAGGCGAGATCTTTGCGAAGAGTAGGTGCTGTGCACAGACCTGCCTGCCTACTTCACGAGGACTGACTTAGTGTGTGGTCTGCAGTGGACGAGATGTCGCGACGTCTGGACAACCTCGAAGCTGCCCTGCGAGCTAACGAGGAAAAGGCCCCCGGTTCACCGTCAAAGACATAGAAACGGTAAGTCACCCTCTTTTATTGTTTAGCAGGTCATTTTACCTACATAGTAGCGGCTTTTTAACCATTTACGCATAGATACTCTACCTTCATCTCTAGTACTGAGATGTATACGTCTTATCACGTTCTATCAAGCAACGGTCTCAAGATTGATATATCTGTAATTAGCAACAAGTTCCGCCAGCTCCCGCGTCGTTTTCTAGATCTCTAACGTATAGAGAAGCCTCTGGTACTGCAAAAAGCTAGATACAGAGATTATGCCTGAAGAGGTTGACGAATGCGTTTAGATCTCAAATAATTGTTTGTAAAGTATCATTAATCAGTAATTAGTAGTTATGTTTAATCACTTCATATTGTAAGCTGAGTGCATTAACTACCTAGGCCTATCCTGTAAAAAAAGGCATCTTATCTCACGACAAAAACTTCGCTGCGAGGCCAGTTTCTGGCTTGTGCGGTAGCACTTAACGAATTTCCAGAGATGTATTATGTTAGGCGTAAGGGCGTGACATTATAAGAGTGAGGGGCTCGGGGGAGAACAACAAGGAGACAGATGGGTGACATTTCAAATACACACACCTCTACATAACAGACTCTGGTTGGCGTCCTCTCAACACGGCTTTTTCTTCTTCTTTTACCAAAAGCCACTACCTTAACTTAACTTAAAGCTCGTCCTTGCCCAGAACCTTCTCAGCTACCTGGTCGATGTATTTTTTGAGGATGTTGGACTTGCTCTGAAGCTCGTCCAACTTGGAGGGAGCTAGGCCGCCCTTCCTGATAATGTTATCCAATCGCGCCGACTCCTTGGCCACCCAGCCCTCGTTTTGTGCCAGCTTGTCGAACACCTTGATGTAGTATTCGGCGTATTTGTACTGTGCATCGTTGCTCAGGCCCTGGACAGCCTTCTTAGCTTCGGCCGTCAGCTCAGCCAGCTTGTCGGCGCCAGCCGAGTACCTCAGAGCAATGTGGTTCAGAATGTCGATGGTGCCAGCCGTCGCATCGAGTCCACCACCTGGGACGCGGTGGGTGCCGGCCTTCGAGTTGAGGAACTCGAGTAGTTCAACCTCGCTTCGGCCACCGTCGTAGCTCTCGGCCTCGGTGGAGCCCTTAGGGAAGAACTTAATGGTAGGATACGATGTGACGCCGTTCGCATTCGCTGTGGCTTTGCTGTTCTCTGCCTCGGCGTCGACTTTGGCAATAACGACACTGGGTTCGTTGATGAAGTCTTCGGCGAGAGTCTCCCAGATAGGAGCCAGGTTCTTGCAGTCTAGATCGGGGTTAGCGAATCCTTCTGACGTACCACGCTCATGAGGCAGGCGGGGTACCACTTACGCCCACACCAAGGTGCTGTGAATGCAACGAAGACATGCTTGTCGCTGCCAATAGTCTTCTTGAAGGTTGAATCTGTCAACATCTCTACTTGGCTGGGCATCTGTAGCACTTTCTTGGCCTTTGTGCCGGTCTTCTCGGTAATGAACTTGGTCAAGCTCTCGAGATCCCTACCACCCGAATAATCCTCTGGCTTATCGCTCTTGCCGTCAAACCACTTGAGTGTAGGGAAGCCCTGAATGCCGAACCTCTTGCCTAGAGCCTTCTCGGCATCGGCATCGACCTTGGCGATCTGGACGTCCTTTGACGAAGCGAAAGCCTGGCCCAGTTCCTCGTAGACAGGGGCCAGGTTCTTGCAGTGCCCACACCAGGGAGCGAAGAACTCGACAAGCGTGGGCTTGCCAGACTTGAGGACAACATCGTCAAAGTTTTTAGGGATCAGGTCGAGAACAGCTGACTTGGCTGCGACCACGGCGGTTAGACCGGCGAGCACGAAGCTCTTAACTAAAACCATTGTCGCCTTGAGGTCACGACTGTAACAATAAGTCGTACTGTGAATAGTCAATGCAGTGTGATGATTGACTGTGCTCTTGAGTAAAAAAAAACGGCAGACAAACTGATATCAGCCGTTCATTATCAGCAAGAGGCGCTCGCTTTGAAATCAAGGCAAAGATGCCACGTTTATTTGCCGTTGTGCGTCACAACTGTATTACCATGTAGCTCTGACTGGCAGGGGTCTGCTCTAGTGTACTACGCTAGGTAGGTAGCTCTAGCCTAAGTACGGTTATCGATAACTACGGCATATCTATCTTCTCCTCAAGCACTTTAGCACCAAGAAATAATAAGGTAAGGCAAACCACACACGACAGAGGTAGGCAAGTTTAACACATTATATATATATGATTTGTTTCATTGATTCTATTTATTCATGCTGTAAAATACAGTGCTTAATGGCAATCATCAGATCGATTGGAGGGGAGATGGAACGAGCCCTTTTGGAGACAGACAGTATACATGCTGGGAAAATCATTGTTGTACAAATCGCCTCCCCTATCCCATATATACAGTTTGACGCAAACTCCTTGTTTCCCCTTACGCCCCTGGCGAACAAAAGTAGAAGCATTCCATCAGCTCATTCGAAATCCTTATATAGCATAGCATAGTAATTCATTCCAAGTATCGTCGAAGGCTTATTCAATAATGCGGGTAATAATACCAGTGGCAACGGTTCGGCCACCCTCACGGACGTTGACACGCTGCCCAGCCTCAATAGCAATGGGATGGTGCAGGTGGGCAACCATTTCGACGTTGTCACCAGGCATGATCATGCGCGACTTGTCCTCGACGTCATCGGGGAAGAAGAGGGCGCAAGCCTCATCGGCAGTACGCAGGTACATCTGAGGCCGGTAGTTCTCGTGGAAACCGGTGTGGCGACCACCCTCATCCTTGCTCAGAACGTACATGGAGATCATGAACTTGGTGTGGGCCTTGACGCTACCAGGCTTCACGACGACCATACCACGCTTGACATCCTCGCGACGGACACCACGGAGGAGCAGCCCCGAGTTATCACCGGCACGAGACTCCTCGCAGGACTTCTTGAAGGTCTCGATGTCGGTCACCTTGGTCTTGATGACCTCACCGCCCTTACCAATCAACTCGACTTCGGAATCCTTCTTTAACGTACCACGCTCAACACGGCCGGAAGCAACGGTTCCACGACCAGCGATGGAGAATACATCCTCAACGGACATCAAGAAAGGCTTTTCAAGGTCACGCTGAGGAGTAGGGATCCACTCGTCAACAGCAGTCATCAACTCATCGATCTTCTGGACACCAATATCATCACGCTTGCCCTCCAGGGCCATCAGGGCGGAGCCCATGACGACGGGAGTCTCATCTCCCTCAAAACCGTACTGAGTGAGAAGCTCACGCATCTCCATCTCGACGAGTTCCAACATTTCGGGGTCATCAATGGCATCAACCTTGTTGACGAAGACAACAATCTTCTGTACACCAACCTGGCGGGCGAGTAGCAAATGTTCTCGGGTCTGGGGCATCTGTCCATCAGAGGCAGCAACGACAATGATAGCGCCATCCATGTTGGCGGCACCAGTAATCATGTTCTTGATATAATCGGCGTGACCGGGGCAGTCGACGTGTGAGTAGTGGCGGTTGTCAGTAGCATATTCGATGTGTGCAGTCGAGATGGTGATTCCACGCTTCCGCTCTTCGGGGGCCTTATCAATTGAGCCATATTCGAGGAAGTTGGCCAAACCCTTCTCGGCCTGTCTCTTGGTGATGGCGGCAGACAGCGTAGTCTGCGATAGCGGGGGTTAGTTAGGTGGTCATGGAAAAGACTCCCGAAGTCGAGCATTGGGCCATGCGCTTTCGTACCTTGCCGTGATCGACGTGACCGATTGTGCCAATGTTGACGTGCGGCTTCGATCTCTCGAAGACTGCGTATGATCGAGTTAAGTTGAGCCGACCAGCGAAATCTAGCGGGTTGGCGGCGCTGCCAGGTCTGAGGCAGTGGCGCGAGGCGCGCAGAAAAGGCGCAATTGTCCTGAGAGCAGCAGGCATACTGACTCGAGAGTTGTGAAGACTATAAAGGAATTACAGCAAAAGAAAAAAACAGAACCAATGAAGAATTGGACGAGAAAAGAGATGCGGTATGGGACTGGTGAATTATCTACTTGCCAGCTCGTCGCAAGGTCCTGACAGCTGCACTTAGAAAAAATTCGTGGTTGAACACAAGAGAGCACCAAGTGGGACCAGAAGCCTAAGATAAGATAAGAAATTAACATCAACCGGACTAACTCTAATAATTAGTATTAAATAAATGATCCAAATGAGCAAGACTGCTTGAGATACCAAGCCCAAACCTTTATTGACCTCTTAAAATCTTATATCTATTCATTCATCTTTGTTTACGAAAGCCAGCAGATTGTCGAGTCCTCTCGACGAGATATGCCTTCAAAGGGTTGTTGTGCTCAAGCTGTTGAGACAAGGTAAAGGCGGCAAATTGAGCGCGCATTTCTTCATGAGCCTGTATCTGACTTCTGTCCACCTGGGGTTCATCCATCAACTCCTCGGCTACATCACTTAAAGATGTCCATGGTTTGTCGAGGCATTTGCACATAGGCCATTGGCCGTCGTTGCTAGAGTCGGATTTGAACTGAGGCGGCGGTGGGACAACGCCATCGTTAAGATATGCCCGCAGATGTGCTATTGTGCAACTAGAAACGCACGCGAGGGAGCAGTGACCCAGTCCGTCTTGCTCAACAATGCTCGCATTGGCGAACTTCCGGGTCATGTAAAGTGCATCGCCCAGTGGCGTGACAGGGTCGAGGGTGTTAGAAAGGACAAGAATGGGGAAGCTCGTCTCTATGAGCGCCGGCTTATGAACAGGGTGATCGTGCCATCGCATAGGCGGGTTTTTCCTTTCAATCTCCCACCCATTACAGCCAAGATTCGGTTCCGCGCCGAACCACTGTCAGGAAGAGTAAGTCTTGATATAGTCGCAATGATTTAGGCGCGGTGGAACTTACTACATCCGCAAACTTTGAATAAGATGCTGCATGTTCAAATCGAGCCTGGAGCTCAGGTACACTCTCGTTGAACTTGTGCCGCTTGTCGCTGCAGGCAATTCCTCTCATCGCATCATCGGGCCAGACAGGCATGGTAAGGTTGCCACAAAGTGACACCATTCCTGCACCTTTCGCTATCTCCTCTAGCCTACCTTTAAAGGCAAGATCCAGCAGTTCAGCAATCACAGGGAACCCAATCATGGGTGCGTACAAGCTACCGAAAAATACTGACTTCTTTACATCACTCGCCGTAACCAAAGCAGGAAGGTTCGTGTCAGGCAGTAATACGGCAGCAGGCTGTTCCTGAAGTAGCGACAACGTCTCGCTGAATCGTTGCCTAATATCATCCGCAGAGTCTCCGGTGCGGTAGAAGTTGCATAGAGTCCGAGCCTCAGCACAATAGACAAAGAACTTATCCCAGATGGCGTCGGCATCAACAATACTTCCTTCCCAAGTAGGGTTGACGTAGTGGTCAGCGTGCACGACGCCGTCTAGTACAATTCTGCCCACCCTATTAGGAAACATCGAAGCAAATGTGGCACCTAAAAGTGTGCCGTATGAGAAGCCCCAATATACGAGCTTTCCCTGTAAATGAGTCTTGCTATTTTCACCATAATCAGATTTTTGGCGTTCGACAGACGGACCTGTGGCTTCCAGTTGCATGGAATAGCTCGTTTTGCTCTCCGACCTCCATTCGTCCCAAGCATCGATGATAGAGAGCATATCTCTCGCGCTATTTGGGGTGTCCATATGACGAAAAATGCTACGGTCGCCTTCAGATTCATCCACTCGTCCACAGAGCTTAGCGATGGCTCTAGATCGAGCGCTCAGCTTAGTTAAAGCCACATTGCTAGAGTTTGTTAGGCCAATTTCTTGTCCGCTTACAGTCCAAGTAAGCCTGTTCATATACGCGACATTGCGCCCCAAGACTCCCTCAGGACTGTTCGGCGATGCAAAACAATCAGCCTTGGGGGTAGAAGCTCCCACTCCGCGTGGATCAAAGCCAATAATGTCATGCTGGTCACCGACAAGAAGCTGGAGACTTGCAGCTCTCGCCTGAGCGAAGACGACACCACTGCCTCCCGGGCCGCCTGGATTGACGAGGAGGGGTGCTTCAGCATACGTGGACGGCGCTTGTGTACGGCCCGCACCCATCGCCATTATCAAGGCGAGATGCACCTTCGGGTGATCGGCGGACTCATTCAGTGGGCGGCTATAGTCCATAGGCACGGTGAGCCTCGCACATTGAAAATTAGGACCATATATCCCGAAACATGGCTGCCATCTGAGCTTCTCACTCGGTGTGATCTGTTCATGTCAATATTGGTCACTTTACGCTGCTTAATGAGTTTTGGTCTTGTTGGACATTACGCACATCCTGCCATTCAGTCCATGATTCAGTACTCTCTGACGTGGGTCCATCGCTCGGGATATGGAAACGTGATAGAAATTGTGCTCGAAGAATATGATTGCTGTAAAAAGCGAGCACAATTAGGACATAGATATATCGCCAGTTCCTGAGGTGCCCCCCTACTCTTAACCACCACGGTCGTGCAACCGAAGGTGTCAAGGGACGATTGAGCGAGTTTTCATTCCCTTCGAGACGAGGATCTCGACCCAGTTCAGCTTTCTCCATTTCTCATCCGATATATCGTAGTGGTGAGAAAACACTTTCAGATACGTCGCGGCGAGTTATTAGAAGTGAGAGCGGGGGCGTTTGCAGAACAGAACAGCCGGAGCTGTGAGGCACAGCAGGGTGGTATTTGCCGCGGAAGTATTGTTACAACCTGGAGGTATGTAATGATTGGCAGGACACTTCAGGGTTGTGTGCTCTACATGAATATCATTCAATCGTGGCTGCCTATTTATTTATCTACCAGACAATTTGTACGTTGGCGCTGTGTACCTTTATTGATCAGGTTAAATATTTTTGAGACAAAGCAACATGAGCTCAAGTGATACACCAGAAAGTCAATTAATTGCACAGTGATTTGCACTGTATGTATACTCTATATATATATCGTTTTTGCTGCAGTGAAACTATACCTTCTGAAGGATATACTGCAGTCTGAGATAGGTAGATAACAATATCGAAATGTTTCAAAGATTCTTGAGTCCAGATTCAGTCGCAGATCAGATCCATTTTGTGGCTTCTCGCCTCTTAAAGCATTAAACTACCCAACCCAGTGTCAGTGTCACATCGCAAAATCCTAAGCGTGCCAAGTTGCTGACTTCAATCTCATTGCTCAACCACGCGTACCATTATTCCCTTCCCTCCCTCGGTATTCCTCTGCTTCTAACGTCAAGTTTTAGGGACTAGGGCCGACTTTCTATCTATTTGGTGTTTATTTCGGCTTTGCAGTACCATACGCATCCATCTCGATATTCAGTTGCCGTAATAATAACCTAGAGTCTCGTCGGTTGGCCTCATCGAGATGTGCATGCGATCTTCCTACTGCATAGAGTGTCTAAGTAAACTCCATTCTCCGTATTCAGGTTCATCCCGTTCTGCCCGCTTGTCACCCAAGTATCATAGCGTTACGATCTACATCTCGCATTCACCACTATGCATAATCAGCTAAAGAAAGTGGCCTACCTATTTATAATACTGAAAATGCTACAGCATGGCCAAACCAGCTCAACCACTCAGATTATGGTGAAAGGCCTCACATATCCTACAACTTTTAATCCCTCAAGATCCCTGGCAAGCGCTGTCTGTGGATATTGGGGTTCGTCCTGAAAAGGTAGTCGTGTTACTGATGTCCACCTAAATCATGCTTACTGCCTGAAGCAAGACGGTTGATACTAGGGAGAAACTCAACGATGAAGTAGCCCTGTATCCAAACACTTCCAGCCTTGGCTGAAAACGCCCATGACGAGTCATGTGCGGAGATAGCTTGTTCCACTCGTTAAGAAGCTTAACCACTGTAGAAGCAATTGCCAATGCGTCTCTCATTACTTGGCGGCGGCTTGGCGGGTCTCAAGAAGACCACCGCTTCGGTATGTGATACACGTCTCATGCATTCTAGATGCCTCACCACTTGCCTTTTTTTCTGTTGGCTTCACCGCATTGACGGATTCGCAGTACTTGGCACCCTCAGCCAAGAGCTCACTGTCATGAAGTTGTTCTGACGATCGCTCAAAGGAGCATGTTCTTACTGGCTAATCCAATCCAAGTGTCACATAACAAGACCAGTTCGAGTGACAATGCATAGCTATCTCTCAATTACTACGCCTCGTCGGAGATATTTTGGGCAACGTACTGGGAACATCTTGGCATGTCCCGAACGTCGTTTCTGTGCTGTCATGGAAATCGATGTCCCGGCTTGGTATGATGATCTCTTTCTGGCAGTTGACTAAACCTTCGCCATATATGAAGACTGTCGTCGGTCTCCAGTTTTGGTTTCTCTTCCTCAGCTGTGCTCACATCTTCAGTTTGACATTTCGATCCTCGGCTTTTCTGTTTTACAGATTCATCATCTTCCTTTCTTTCGCTGGTCGCCGCTGGTCGCTATTCTTGTACTATACATTGTTTCAAACCCCCTTGATAATAAATCAGTCCTTAAATCGGAAATCACAGTCGAAATCGTCGAAACAACTTTCAAAATGGTTAACTACCGGATGATTGCCGTTGCCAGCTTCCTGGCTAGTGTTAATGGACTTCCCTTGAACATTAATTTAGGTGCTTATTCACCGGCTTTGTAAGTCGATGGGCAGAGACAGAAGATTTAGCACCAGAGTCAACAACTAATTTGTACCTCAGAGTGGTCGGTGATGGCGAAATATCGTTTGGGGGTGGTCAAGATGTAACGAATTTGTTGAACGCTTTGGAGGGTGCAGCTGTGACCGGCGCGACGGCCAACTCTGGTGCTACCAACGGTGCAGCCCAGGACATTCAGACTCTAGATACGCCCTCCAACCCGACTCCTACGGAGAGCACCGCTGCGCAAGGAAGTGAGGCGGCGGTTGCAACCCCGGTAGCGACGACAGCTGCAGTCGACCCTAACCTACAGGAGCAAGGTATGCGATCAAAAAGTATTAAATTGTTTGGAAGAGACTAAGCTCACTCTTACAATAGCAACACAAATATCAGCTCTTCAAGGCATGGGCAAGGAAATCGCACCCCGCGACGAGACAGAGGAGTCAAAGGTCAAACGAGACCTTCAAGGCTTCGACCGAGCACTCACCTATGCTGAGGCGGCTTTGACGAAGGGCCCCATTATCCAGCTTGGCACTGGCGAAGGCGGTGCTGGTGTCGGCATCATCGTCGATAACCGCCCAAACGCCGCCGCTGCCGGTGGCGAGGGTCAAGCGGCGGCTAAGCGCGATGAGGGGTCGCAACCTCGTCGCCGGACCAAGGTGACTCGCATGTACGTGAAGCGAGGCATCCCCGCTGGTAAGTTGTAACAAGCCAACAGCACCCTCGTATCCCGCTGTAAACTGACTATGTCTTCTTCGAAGCCATACAGAGTTCGCCTGACTTCGAGACTCGCTCGGTTGAGTCCCTTCCCGCCCTGAATCTACCAGCTCTCTCCAAGCGAGACAGCTCCGATGCCATTGACGCTATCAACCTCAATATTCCAGCCGACGAAGGAGTTACGATGACATTTGTCGAGACAACGGATGACGATGAAGCATCAGAAGCTACAGCCTCGGAGTGAAGGATTATGGTTATGTCTAAAAATTGGGTTTCACTCTGACATGTCCTCCCTCCACTACCTCGTTTACGGATATCGAATATACAGCGAAGGCGATTTTTATTCATCATTATTTACATGATATTTAAAAGGGCGTAATCGGGCATGCAAGTAGCTATAGGATACATCGTTTTTTGGCGTTCGGCTATAAGGTTAAATGAGATATCTCTGATCATATTTCTACGAATTGATTACTCTTGTGAAAAAGGAGGCGATTGGGAAGGGTTGCTACGAAACCTTTAGTCAGTCTATAGTAGAGTACGAGCAATAAACCACGACCGGCCAAGTTAGCCCGAGGTCGAGATCGAAACAGAACCATTAGCATCTAGTGACCGGACTTGTTTACCACAATGACTCAACGGCCAGAAATTGTGAGATCTGCTTCAAGATGTGCTGCATAAGTGCCAAGTCGAACAGTAGTGGTCTAAAAGATGGAAACCAATCGGAGAATTGTCGTCATGTAGTATACTAAGTCAAGTAGTTCGCATGATTCTTAGGGAACGATTACGCGTCCCATCAAATTATGAGGTTTATCCCGGTAATTCATCGCATTTATTAGCCTAGGTGAACCGTCATTCTTAAGATCTACATGCGTATGGGTACGGGAGATAGATAAAAGAGCGTGGTTGCATTGATGGACATTAGCCGGAGCCTCTTGTTTCAAACTGTTCTTCTCATAACAGTGTAAGACGTTTCAACTCTTCGAGTAACGGTTCAACCCCTCCCCCTGCCAAGCTCCAACTACCGGACCCATCAGATTTGGCTTGTTACCCGTCTTGTCTTTCTCCAAGTACATGGATATAGACTGTCAGCACCCTGTCGTTTCGGGGATTTTCTCTGCCGCGTGCGTGACACGGCCGTGACAAAATCCAGGGGAGTAAATACGTGATACTCGAAAACTCTGGTACACAGGAATGGAAGCAGGCAAGTCACCAGACAACTTGAGACACATTGGAAGCGTGTGTGGCTCAGACGGCGATGTCGCTTCATGATGCCGTGGCGATTGAGTCTACCGTAAGTATATGTATTCCAGTTACCCCGGCCAATTTGTTTTGGCCAAGATAATATCGATGGTGGATTTCATAACCCCCGCCTTACTCGCATCATCAAATGGAGAGAGATTGAGGCTTCTAGCCTGATTCTTTCATGGGATTGTTTCGTACATTGCCAAGATATATACAGTCATTCGCCAGATGGGTAGATATTGTGTTCACGGCCTTCTTGAAAATAATACCCGCGTTGTCTCCAAGTACGCTTCATACCAGATGAAACCATAATTAGAAATCGCCCATGTTAGCGTTTTCCCAGTGTAAAGTGGTTGAGGTTAGGATTCATTTTTCCTAACAGCCAACTACTTGTCCCACTTCTTGAAGCCCTCATTCTTCTGTCTTTGCCGCGTATTCCAGCCCAGCTTGCCACTGATGCTGTTAACCCAGTCCTCGCTACGTCTCCCTTGGGGCTGGACACTGGCAAATGGGAAGCGGCTGGCGCTGATAGTCACGTAGTCGCCTGGTTGGAGCTCGATGCGCCTGCGCCCGTCGAAGCTTGCCCAGCTGCTTGTCCGCGCATCATACGGCACTCCCAAGCGCAATACTATCGTGTCTGGTAGGATGATTGGCCGGAACGACAATGTGTGTGCACATATCGCCGTGAGAAGCATGACGGGGTTCTCTGGATGGCACAGCGAACCGCCCGCAGCAAGATTGTACGCCGTCGACCCTGTGGGAGTTGACACGCAAATCCCGTCTGCTAGTACAGAGGTGAAATGTTCGTCGTCCCCAAAGACTTCGATATTGGCCAGTGCTGCTCGTCATTAGCAAAGAGCCGCTAACTCGAAACATCGCTCATTGACTTACTAGGATTTGGCCCTCGGTCTATCACTATCTCATTGAGGATCTCATATGTGCCATCTGGTTTATGGGTATGGTCGTCCTCTTTTTCCTCCCCGATTAATTCTTCCACTAGATCACGCTTGGAGGGCACACTATCGCCATCGACATTCTGGCTTGATCCTAGCGTTTTCTTCCTTTCCTGACTCCTCATAATTGTACCTTCAAATCGCAGACGCAAGCTCACAGTGACGCCGACCGTAAAAGCTGTAGTTAAACACTGCTGGTACTCATTGAAGTCGAATTTGGTAAGAAATCCCAGGCTTCCGAGCGCAAAACTCAGTACAGGCGGTACTATCCTCTGAAACAGCCAGCTCGCGTATAGAACTGTCCCGTCGCCTCCGAGAGTAATGATGAAATCGAAAGTATGCGGTCTCTTCCGACACATGTCTTCAGCCCAAAAGCGTATCCGTCGATTCAGGACCTCTGTGCTTTGATCTGATTCCCCTGCTTCGCTATACTCTGACCGAAGCTCCTCTATGAGTCCTGGTATATCGAGCCGCTTGTTGCCTTTTAGTATGTCTTGGATATAAACATTATACCGCACGCTTCTGTCTCTACTTAATAACCACTTGGCCAACTCTCTCGTCTTCGGTATCAGATCCTCGTCGTAGGGTTTCGTCAATAGGAAGATGTTCTCCACCTTGAACTTCAGACGCACCATGCCTAATCGCCTGCTCAATTCCCGCACACCCCAAGCCATTTCCGTAAGTTGCTTCTTCGTGAGCAGCCGACTGTGGATACCTTCATGTTCCAGTCCAGCCAGGTCCAGCTCGGACCTGCTTTTAGCGACTGTGGTCTTCCATGATTTTTCATCCAACTGGCCAGATGCTGAACTACTGTCGCTTTCGGGCTCTATGAGAGACATTCTTTCAGACCTTTCACTCTTTTTCTCGCGGGTCCCCTTAGGCTCGACATACGAATCCAACCCGAGCTCGTCGGAGACATCCTCGTGCCCACCCTGAGGGTGGTGGGCGTTGTAATGGGAAGGGACATCGAGTTTGTGGGACTCGAGAAATTGGTGGACTATACAGTCGGAGGAGAATGGCTTTTTCAGATAATGATGGGCAACATTTGGGTAGACATGGTCGTTGGGGACGAGAGAGCTTTTTCGGCGATATGGACTCGTAGGATCGAAGGTCACCTGGTAGGCATTGTTAAGTCGTTGGGTTCCCTTTATCTTAGCCAGATCTGTAGGATAGGAGGTCGACGTACTTCAACCTCTCGCCTATCATCGTCGCTCGCCGCGTCCTCTTCATAGTGGACATGTCTGCTGCGGCTTCCATGGCTTCCGTCCTGCGAGGGAGCATGAGCATGAGCATTATGGCCACTCATGCTACCTACCCGGCAGTAGCTGGTTTATTGGCTAGACGAGTCTATTGTGGTAGGCGATCCAAGGAGAGCGTATTCCCTCCGTAACCGCTCTGGAATACAAGTTGTGGGAAATGTAAAACCCAATCATTACTCGTTACCTCATGGCCTGTCGCAGCCAAGTTGAGCGAGCGATCGAATGGCGTCAGCTTTTGGTTGCTTAGTGAGGGACCAGCGCTATTGCCCCTCCTCTGGTGGACTATAATCGAGCCGTATTCAGCCTAGTGCGACATTGATAGAAGACCAACGTCTTCGGACGGTAACAACGGTATTGTATGCATGATGATACCAGCAGTGCAATAGGTATGTGATCGCTAGAATAGCCCGACGCTGAGTTCTGTTCTTCGTTTGCACAATCGTCACAAAAAAATGTAATACAAGTCGCCGAGTGAAAACCGAACAAAACCAACGCTATTCGAAGTACTATGTAATTTCACGAAGTTTCGGAAAGTCGGGTGGATGAGTGAGGCGTCACGCTTTCGCAAACGGGATTTGGTGCTTCTGGGAATATTCCAAGCATCGTGTCCGAGGTAGTTAGGTATTCGAACGTAATGCAATATCTCCGCGGTTCTGGGATTCATTCAAATATCTTTTTGCCTCGACCAGCCATGACGCCGAGTTGCCGGCTTTTCTCCGCAGCTTCATTCGCCGTTCTCGCGCGGGGTCGCCTCGGTCAAAGTATTTAGTAGTCTAAGGTTAGTGTAAATGACGTCCCTTTGGACGGGCCGATGTTTCTGTTCGACCTATGAACTGCAACATAAATACATAAATACTCTCAACTACATCCTATTAGCATCTATCCTTGCACTGAGGGGCACCTAACACAAATATAACAAGCCTGAGAACACATACGTCCGCTTCTGTTCAACATATACTATCAACATGTCTGATCGTATCGCTACTCTCGACGTAAGAGACCGTCCCCGTCTACGTACACAGACGCCGCTAACCCTCACCGTAGTCAACTCTGGTTGATCGGCTACCAGCCTACTCAAAGGCACTATTCGATGGCAAAGCTAGACAGAAGCTAAGCTTTGAGGCCATCGCCAAGGAACTTGGCCGTGGTGAAGTTGCCGTGGCTGCGCTCTTCTACGGCCAGGCCCAGGCCTCCCCTGAAGATGTCGAAAAATTGTCAAATCTACTCGGCGTGCCTAAGGAGACTTTAGAGGCTTCAATGGGGGGCTTCCCCGACCGTGGCCGCGCCGGACCCATGCCTCCCGTGGAGCCCCTTATCTACCGACTGTACGAGGTCGTGCAGAACTACGGATATGCATTTAAGGCTATCATGAACGAGAAGTTCGGCGATGGTATCATGAGTGCTATCGCGTTTTCTTCTAAGGTTGAGAAGGAGGTGGATAGTGATGGTGTTACGTAAGTGTTTTGCTCATGACATCAATGAGATGAGACTGGTCTAATGAACAAACAGTTGGGTAAATATCACGCTCAGGGGCAAGTGGTAAGTTGGCTTGGAAACTGTGTCATAATCTTTTTGCCTTCTGCTAACACACTCCTAGGTTGCCTTTTACCCGATTTTAATCTGAGTCTAAAAACCTTCTGAAACGGATTTATGTCATTTCAACAGATGCTGGTGGTGTGTATATGAAAAGCGGCCTTTTTAGACAGCCCATCACAAATGTGCAACCTATTCATTACTCATACCGGCCAATTTGAGTGCTCGTCTTGTAGCGATGAATCTACAGCTTTGAATTACGGGATTTCATTGCTTCTGACTCCGATACGAGAATAATATGTCAGTTAAGTACTTAAGTGCCTGGCGTAAATAATTTTTTGGATTTTAAAATGAGTATCTCTGGGAAAGAGATTATTGTAGTCACAGTTTCCATTTGCACGGCTGTTCAGGCGCTTCTGGCAAGATATAGAGCGTGTTCCTGAAAGTTAGTATGAGAATCAAAATGAGTGTGAATTGCTGACTAGAGATGATGCATGTATAGCAGTTGACAGATGAATATGGGCCATCATTGGTCTATAATCTTCCGAGCTCTCATATATCACCCATTGTAGCAAGGAAATTCATGCCTAAACTCGACGTAGGCCACTCACATCCCTCTAACTCTCACACGAATCCCCTATGTATCTTCATCGGGCATCTATGTCCTTCAAGATTCCGAACTGCGCAACCAGAAACTCACATCGACCCCGCCCTGGCACCCATGAAAGGTACCGAGCTCCTCAATAGACCCAAGCTCGATCCCGTCGCCCAGATAGACGGCGTCGATGAAGTCCGCGACGTCTTTGTTGCCGATAGATGTGGGCTGAGTGTTTTTGACAACCAATGCGCAAGCGCCCTGCACACGGAGTACGTTCCAGTCATCGTCGGCTGCGGCCGTGGCATCTAAGATCCACATGCCGTTGTTGTTCTTCGCCCACTCGCCTATCTCGAGACAATCTAGCATTGGTGCAGGATGTGCGAGATCGCCAATGTGGTGCTCCTCTGTTGAGCACTTGTCGAACGGCCCTTGCTCGGGAGTGGCGGGCGCAAAGGGGACTGTGCCGAAACGCTTGGAGACTGTAGCCTTAGGTGCAGCGAGAGCTGCCATGGGTATAGCAAAAAAAGCGAAGAGCTTCAAAATGTGCTGGGTAGACATTGCGAATTCGATTTGTGAAGTGCTTATAGATTCTTGGGTCAAGTGAGGCAAACTGTAGTCAAAGTAGGCAACATGGGAAGCTTTCTCGGCAGTGGCTATAGATGATGATACCTGGGGGATTGGAAGAAGGAACTGCAAATCAAAGGAGAAACGGAATGAGGCCGATTTAAAGGAGGCCGCAAAGTTCTTAGGAGCTGCCTATGAATCTGATCTATGGTTGTTTGCTATGTATTAAGGGGCTGCCAACCTGTTTTATCTGAAGTTGGTGCTCCCTATTTACAGTTAATGCACCTTATCTATCTGCCTTGTTGTGAGTGAAATGTACAACCCGAAAAAGATTATGCACTTCCTGTGAACACATATGATAAGTGTACGAGGTTCGCACCAAGGGAAAGCATGACACTTCGCTCGCACGGGGAACTCGATGAGACAAGAGCAATTAGCGCCGGTACCACTGTTAAAACGCTTGAGCGTCACCTATCTCGCACTGAATTGATTAAACTGTGTGACGATATACATTCCTAGCATTGTCCAACTTCATACAGGAAGTATAGTTGACCATCTTTGCTCCTTAGCAATCACTCTCTGTATCTACCGTGTGGTAGAATAGGCTGACAGCCCCACAAGAACAACATTAAACTCCGCCTTGTGTATTTGAAAGAGCCGAATAAGATTTGTCACTCTTCGTCAATGGCGCCGCGGGCGCGTTGCCGTGTTTGTTTCTCCAATATGGCTCTACCCCTATCTCCTTGAACCTCCTCTCCTCATACTTCTTCGTCGCGATCCAATTGCTGACGAACATTGCTAAGACAACGAGGAAGATCCCGACAACTGCTATCACAGGCGCGATGATGCTGAACACAGTGAATCCGTAGCTGAAATTCATGAAGGCCGCGTTTCCATAGAGTCTGTCCACGCCTAATCCCACTTGGAGTGAGGTCAACACGATCACGACATAACCCAATATCGAAGCTAGTACGCCGAAGTTATCGGCGATAAGGTCGCCACTACAACACCCAGAGTTAGTTATCGCCATTAAGAGCGTATTTTTTTTAAGTGTTTCAGAAGCTTCTCGGCGCTATGTTTGCCCAAGAGGGACATCTCGTGCGGCGAAAAGTTGCCAAAACATGAAGAGAATGGTCACGAAAATTGCTTACTATACTGCATGGCTGCCTGCTTTGGAGTACCCTCGAAAGACGAAGCCTTTTAGTCGATAGACTTTATTTAACCGGCTAAGACGGAGTTCCCCGTACCAGTATCTGGGATTCACCATGGCCATATCGTGGTTTTGTAACACTTCTTTAACTACGCATTTCCACCCGTCCCATGTCAGGGAAGGAGGAACCAAACCTTTCTCCTGAGCTAGACGAAAGTCACTCGGGTATGCGATGAGAGCTGTATATGAGTAGAGGAAGCCTCGCGCACACCGCGAAAGATTGGTATCTTGTGAGATATGGGATTTCCAAAATCCTGGATCTAGGAGCCATGAAGGCAAGGGCTTTAGAAATATGCGATGGTTCGACCACAGTAAGTGCAACTCTGGACTTTCCGTGATGGTGATTTCTCTAGATACAAGGATTTGGTAATGGAGCGGCCGTGGTGGCATTGGACGGCCACATATCCATAGCCAATCCTGTACGGAGTTGATCTTGTTGACGAGGAGTTCGTCACCTAGGAAGTTGGCGTCTGCCTGCGGCGTAGTTATATGGTCCTTTTTTGTACGGTGCGATGCTGGTAGATGAGAGGCAAAATCCTGCTGCTCAAGCACCTGGGTGGAAAACGGGGCGTGAAGCTCGTTCATTGTAGAGAGTCTTGAATCTGGTGGAGGTGCTTTCAGTGAATAGGTTATTTAGTCTTGGTCGAGACTCAAAGTCTGAGCGAGGCGATAAATCTCAGGGACTCAAGTGTCAGAGCCTGCATGAGACTATATTTATGTCTACCAGGGTACGTCGTCACCCTTTTTAGGGCTGAGATGAGACTAACCAGCACCCCGGACCATGTATTTCTGCATTTGGTCGTCGCGGCGTTTTGTTGGTGTATATCAATATGCCGCTAATTCCTCGCTACCTATTTTTGGCACGAACGTAATGGAACTAAACCATCAGTGGCTGTTGAGAGGGCCATCTTACTTTCGTAGGCAAATGCTAGAGCGGTCGAGAGTGGCGATAGCATGCCATTATCTTTCGTGTATTTTGTTTTTTAAGTACAAGAGAAGTCGCACTGTTAAGATTCTATTGTTGATGCCCAAAATAAGCTTTAAGTCTTCAATGATCCAGACTTCGTTCCCTTGATGAAGGATTCGGGTCCTAAGAAATTAGCTAACGAGTTAAAGAATGAAACTGGCAAGACTGGTCCACTGCTTTGCACTAGCGAAATTAGGAGCGAATCATCCTTACTTACTAATCCTTCGTCTTATTATCTAGCAGGGTTCGACAACTCCCGAGCTCACTGCTACACTACACAAGGGTAGGTAGTGTATACCTGCTATCGCGTAACTGGCACGAGCAAACGATAGTTAGTTGCATGGGTTATTGGCTGAGAAAGACCAAATTTGGGGGCGAAAATCTACTATATACCTAGCATGATTTTGCCTAGGCAATGTATAGTATACTATACCTGCAGTGTACAGTACAAGTGAGCAAGGCTGCTGGCATGCACTAGGCATCTTTTAATGACTGGGCGAGCTCACTGACTAGGTACATAATGTATGTTGTCCTCCACGATAAGTGCGGCGCGTTCTGTCTCTTAAGACTTGAACTTTTTGGCTTCTTTGGAGGTGCAGCATCGCAATGTCTCTCCAGCGCTCCGCGACGCGGAAGGCCGGTTCTGGCCCCGCGAGGGAGAAAAAGGACTATAATATTGCTGAGCAGGCCATGAAGCAACTGTATCCTCTGGATAATCATAATGTTGCGGCGGAGATAGAGTAGGCTCCCTGACTTATCGAAACTGATTGCTACATTATCTAACGGAACGTTCCTAGCATCGTGCTTGTACCCGGCTTAGGTGCTAACCCGGAGGAGAGCTGGAGATCTGAAAGCACCAAGTTCAACTGGACGACTGAAGCCCTTGTTAAAGATTTTCCCAAGTCGCGAGTACTTCTGTACAAGTACCAATCAGCATGGACGGGCGCATTGAAAGTGAAACAATTTATGGCCAACATTGCCATGGCCATGCTCACAAGTCTTCAGAGCGTGAGGGAAGTATGTCGTATTCTCATTCGAAATGACATACCATATTCTTGCTGATGCTATTATTGTAGAAATGCCAACGACGACCTATCGTCTTCATTGGCCACAGCAGTGAGTAACCACCCGAAGTCGCTTTGTTCTAGTCAAAGGGTATAAAAGCGTTTTGAAGACGGTTCACAATTCCAATGAACATATTGATTACTCCTAAAATGGCAACTGCTGACCCTAATTGCTGCAGTGGGTGGTCTCGTAATAGCTAAGGCAATCACAATTGCTGATCAGCGACGAGATAAGTTCCCAATCATGTTTGAGGCCATCGCAGCTGCAGCTTTCTTCGGAACACCTTTCGGCGGCGCTTCCGCGGCTTCGGCTGCGGCAATGTATGCACATATAGCCGAGAAGATCGGCTTGGCAACATCTTCCAAGTTGCTAGACTTAATGAAAGAGGGAGACGAGGGCCTACGTGAGTTAAAGCATGAATTCATGCGCCTCTCAGGGAAGCTAAGCCCGAAAATCGAGCTTTTCTGCTTTTACGAGGAAAAACCTACAGATTTCTCCAAGATTGCCGGCCTTCCCACTCTTTTCGGTCTAACGAAAGCTGCCATTCCGAAACAGTACGCAGATTTTGTTACCCGAGACTCGGCGACGCTGCCCGGTGTTGACGAACTGGGCCTTGCTTGCAACCATCGTGATTTGGTTAAGTTCGATGGACATAAAGATGCTAGATGGAGCCAGTTCGTTCGTGATCCTTTAAGGAAGATTATACATGGAGCCCAGCTCGCTGTCAAGGGCCGCCTTAACTCGGTCCGAGATATAGACCGAGATATGGTTAGCAAAATCATGGATGCCCTCGAGGGTGCTCAAATCCAGAGGAAGCGGAATATCCTTCGACAGACCTTTGCGCCATCGTCATGGATAACGACGGAGGCTGAGTACACACAATGGCTAGCCGAGGGCCAAAAGGATGCCGACGCAGAACATTCTCGAAGTAGAGATTGTCTGTGGATTCGTGGCCCTGAAGGAAGGGGCAAGACAAGTGCATCTATGGCCGCCGTCGAAGAAATCGAAAGCCACATCATCAACAACGAAGAGAGCAACAGTCAAGATCCTGTCCTGCTTGCGTACTTCTTCTGCGATACAACTCCGGACTACAATACCGCAGAAGACGTTCTGAAAAGCTTGATTAGGCAGCTAATCAACCAACAAGTGACGCTAGCTCCTTACGCTAAGCAATACGTGAAGAAGGCGAACGAGGGGAGCAAGTCGCAAGCAAGGGTAGCCGTTGAAAATTTATGGCAAACTCTTCAGGAAATCCTGCTGGGTACGTATGACAACTCAGATTCGAGTGGTTATTTATTGGCTTAGCTTACTAATATTTTACAATAGATGAATTTATCGGGAGAAAGGTCATATTTGTCTTGAACAATATCCACTGCCTACCAGAAGATTCGGACTCGACAATCAAATTAATGAAATACCTTGGTGCCGAAGTTCATGGCCTAAATAGCAACGACACGAAACGTGTTCCTACGAGATGGTTTATAACGAGTAGAGAGGCGCACAATGTAGAGCAAGCATTAAAGACTGACGGTGTTCGACTCGTCGACCTCGAGGATGAGAAGTATGGCGACCAAGTACAGACTGCTCTGAGGAAGCACGCTAAAGAGAAAATTTCCACACTTGAGGAAGCAAAGAAGTACAACAAGGCGTTGGCCTACTTTGCAAGTAGCTTAATCGGGAAGCGGGCACAGAATACTCAATGGATCGATATCACATGTGTTCAGCTGCAGGAATTGCCACAAACACAAAGTGACCTGCCAGTGCGCCGGGCTCTAGAGACCATGCCTCAAGATTTAAAGAGCCTACTTAACAAATCTTGGCTACAGGTCTTCAAATCAAACGAGCAAGAAGCTGAAAAGATCAAAGAGATGCTTCGCGCGCTCGTCCTCACGTATGAAGACCCAAGCGCAGCCGAGCTAGGTGTTCTCGCGGGATTGTGCTCGACCGAGGAGGAGAAAGCCGAGCTTCAAGGACTGATAGAAACCTGCAAGCCACTCTTGTCGACGAAGAATGACACAGTCGGTTTTATAAACAGCGTGGTCAAGGACCATTTGCTTGAAAATGCCAAAGATCTGCTTGGACTCTCAGAAGAAGAGATCAAATGGCAGCACGGCGTCTTGGCTCTGCGCGCTTTTTCCCACTTGAAGGAGTGTTATGGTAAACTGACACCTGAGCCACCTGCGGAGCCCGAGGAAACCAACGGAACGGCAGAACAGACAACTGAGCAAAATGCGGAGGGGAATGATGAAGGAAATGCTGAGGATAAAGTCGATAACGAAAACGACACGGGAGAAATTAGCGAGAATGAGGACGAATCGGAAACAGGGGATGAGGAAGATGAGGAGGGAGACGAAGACGAAGATGAAGATGAGGAGGATGAGGAGGAATATGATGACGATGAAGAAGAAGATGATGACACAGTCTTTGACTTCATTGCTTTGCCTTATATGATCAAGAATTGGTTGAGACATGCTTCTAAAGCAACACGGGAAATCGCCGAAGACTTAAGCTTAGAGGTGGACTTTTGGAAAGCTGATTCATTCATTCGCCGCAAGTGGCTTGAGGAATACTGCCATTTAGTGCCTACTTTCGAAGATTTCGACGAGACAACGCTCACGGGTTTGCACGTCGCCGCCTCACTAGGCTTCAGACAGCTCGTCGCAGCGCTTATACGCAACAGCGATCCCGAAAACTCAGAGATTAAAGTTCGCGACTCCTTGGTAAATACCCCCCTGCACTTCGCAGCCCACTTTGGACGGTCCAAGATTGTTGAAGAACTTCTCAACCGAGGTGCTCCCATCGATGACGCAATCGAAATTTCGGAACAGACGCCGTTACATATGGCTGCCTTTGGTGGCCACGTGGAGGTTATGAAGAAATTAGTGTTGAGAGGGGCAGACCCTAATGCTACTGCTAATGACATCGGGCCCGTTGTCAACGCGGCGATTTGCTCTGGCAACCGGGATGCAGTCGAATTGCTCGTCGAGCACGGTGTCTCGTTGACGGTGGATCGCGACGACGTTCACTCGCCACTTGCTCTGGCAGCACTCTTGGCGGACGTCTCTATGTTCGAGTATCTGATTGAAAAATATGCGGACAAATTACCTGCTGTGGAGTACTCAAAGGCGTTGGTGTCGGCTGCAGAGGCAGGGAAGATAGATGTCCTCAACAAGCTTCTAGAATTCGAGCATGACGAATCATTCTTCCAAAATGCGCTGGACTCTGCCGTTAAGGAATGGAATTGGGACATTGTGACGATACTCTTGCAAAGACGCCCTAGTCTGGACTGCAATGGGCTGTTCCTCGAAGTTGCGACCTGTTCAGAACCACAAGATAAGATGCTTGAAACTTGTTGGGAGTACGCAAACGGGTCGATAACTACCGAGACACTGAATAACTCGCTCTATCATGCTACCGATAGAGAAAAGGATACGACAGTGGAACTGCTTTTGAAGAGATTCCGGGCAGATCCAAATGCAACGGGTGAAGAGTAAGCTGTCCCCTTGAACCCATTATACAATGTTATGAGCTAACCTTTGAAGGTACGGAAATGCATTGACAGCAGCGACTTACGACGGCACTTTGCACATCGTAGAGATGCTTTTAGACGCCGGCGCTGATGTCAATGCGTCAGAGGGTTTTGCTATTCAAGCTGCCGCGGCACAGGGCCATTACGAGGTTGTAGAGGAGCTTCTTAAGCGAGGTGCCGACGTGAACGCGCTCACGACAAATGAGAATTTTCCTGAAGGAACTGCGTTGCAAGGTGCTATAGAAGCAGGCCAGACCGAGATTGTCCGACTTTTACTCGAATCCGGAGCAGATCCCAATCACGGCTCTGGGGAATGCTCGCCACCAATTATTGCTGCAGCGAGGGGAGCCGAGGTTGAGATCCTCGACTTGCTTGTCAAGGCGAAGCCTAAGATAGATGTCTTTGGCGGCCCCGACATGTCAACGCCACTGATCAACGCTGCCGCTTACATGCCCGTATCTTCTATCGAACAACTCCTTGCCGCAGGGGCCGATATCAATCTAGCTGATAAAGACGGCGATACTGCACTCATCGTTGCGTCGGCCAGAGGCGATGATGATGCTGTCAAGTGTCTGCTCTCAAATGGTGCTGATATTATGCAGTCAAGCCCGCGAAATGGGAATTCACTCGAAGCAGCGTTCAATGGAGACAATACGGACTGTTTGGAGCTGTTGGTTGAACATGTTTCCGTAATATTCAAAGCTCTGAAGACTTCGATGGATTCGGGGAACCCGGTTGTGACTAGTATCATCCGTTCTGCCACGAGCAACAACCAGGCTCTCAATTATGACGACGATGTCCAAGCAAACACACAACGATCCAATCATGTCGAACCAAATGAGAATATGGACACCTCCGCAGCAAGGTCATTCGGTCAGCAGGACGACATGAACAGCGCCAATGAAGTTTCCAAAGCTAGAGATATCAACAGACTAGATGGCGTTAGTAGTAGCAACCAGGATGCGGAGGGCAATAAAGGAACTGCAGCAGATTATACGACCGGCACCGTATCTTCGGTAATGCCGGTATACAACACTCAAGATCAGGAGCACTCCACGGGCATCTCGAGAGAGAGCGATAACCACGGAAACCCAGAAGATGTCCATGACGATAATCAGTATGACTCCGAGGAGCATGCCCATGACGACGGCGAACATGAGGAACCAACTGGAGACATTGACGATTTTGAGAGTGAGGCCCCTACTGAGGTCCCTACCGACGATGAGGCCACCGATGTTGCATCTTCAATCAACGATGACAGAAGCGAGGCGGATGAGATCTCTCTATCAGAAATCGCCCCTGACACTCCGGACGCTATCGCCCAACTATCGGAACAGCTTCACTCCGCGCTAGGTAACCAGATACCACTGTTCAACCAACATCACAGAACTGAAGATGGTATTCCGGTGAATGGTAATGGAGCCACGAATCCGTCAAGTCAATTACAAGAGCAAGCCGTAGCAGGGCTTCCGCCAGCACCACTAGGCGAGTCATCAGCACCAGCCGAGCTTCCTACCCAACCCCTGGTTAGAAGAAAGCCTGCACCGGTAGCTTTGTACGACCGTGTCTCACACCAGAGCCAGACGCCCTCACCGAAGACGCTAGATACTGGGTATCAGGTGCCGACCACAAGTGCTGAGCATGATGCTCGCACACCTACTGCACCGTACCATCCCGGCCCCCAAGAAACGCAGTATCATCAGCTGCATGATGTTCAAACGGTCATACCATCCTCAAGCACACAAGCCCAGCAGGCGCAGCCACCACCATCATCATCGGCACCATACCAGAGCGTGTACCGGCAATCGTATCAGCCTAGTCAACCCGCTCAGACAGCTTCTGCAACAATGACGGGCTACCCTCAACCACAAAAACTACAGTACCAAGCGTACGACGGTTCACAATATGGGACATCTGAGACGCAACAAACCTACACTGCATATCACCCAAGTATCTATCAGCAGCAGCCGCCGCAGCAGCAGCAACAACAACAACAAGTGTTTGCGCCCGAGGCGTACCAGCAACAGGCTTATGATGAGAAATACAAAAGCTACTACGCTAGTCTGCAGGCTGCACAGCAGCAGCAATTACAGCGAGAGCAGCAGCAGCAGCAGCAGCAGCAGCCAAACGATCCTGATATGTGGGACGGCGAACGGCCAACGCTGAAACCACAGCGATCGTCGTTCTTCACGGGTGGTGTGAAGAACACGCTCGGTAGGGCCAAGATTGTCGGAAATGGACTTTTGAATCGGAAAAACGCGCCCTAATTATATTGTATGAATAGTGTCCATATAGATTACAGAGCATTTTGTTTTTGTATAATATTGTAACTGGATAAGGGGGGATAATGGTCGATAGAAAAAATGTCAACTAATTCGCGCTGGTGAACGCTCTGAGAAATAGTCTGTACAGTGACGACAAACTCGCTATTTAACGATATATACCAAACAGTGATTGATGCGTCAAAATTTTACGAATATCTTGGAATTGGCGTGTGTGGAAAAGGGCGTCTTTACTTGTCACGATGACCAGCTAGCTGCTATAAAGTAGGTCACGGAGAATTATTAGTTAAACTGAATCTCAGTCTCAACTCTGGGTGGGGCTGTACGCCTATCTTATCTTAGGTCAGCTGTATGATTGGTCGTCAAGAGCGGGACCCCTGTCGAATTGTCGATTTTCTTTCTTATCGCGTTGGCTTGCATGCTATCGTGAGCTTAGAGCAGAAAAGTTCCAGCCGCTCTTACAACTAATTTCCTACTCGATTCAATTCAATTGTCACGACATCCAAACGCGACAATGGGCAGAGGAACCAAGCTGAAGACTGCTCTGAAGGCAGAAAAGGGAATCGACATAAAAAAGTTGAAAGAGAAGAGGCAAGCCAAGGCGAAGCGAACTGGTTCTCGTGGTGGGGCAGGAGAGGAGGACGAGGATGGAGAGGATGTCGAAGGTGGTGCGCTTGTAGTGGAGGAGGAAGCTGAAGGTAGCGATGACGAGGAATACGAATCCGCCATCGATCTGGCCGCGCTAGATGAGAGCAGCGACGACTCCTCCGTCGACTTCGAAGAGAAGATCAGCAAGAAGAAGACTGCCGAAGTGGCAGAGGAAGAAGACGATGATGACGATGACGATGACGACGAAGAGGACAACGAGGCGGACGAGGAGATTGACTGGGCAGATCTACCCGAAGAGGAGAGAGAAGACCTCGTCCCCCGCACGCGCATCAACATCAACAACACGACCGGTCTACTGAACACATTAAAGCGTTTCGCCATAGCGACGGACGACAGCACACCCTTCGCCTCGCACCAGAGCCTGACGAGCCAGGAGCCCACGGCCGACGTCATCGGCGAGGATCTGATGGACGACATCAAGCGCGAGCTCGCCTTCTACGCGCAAGCTCTAGATGCCGCGAAGCGGGGACGCGCCTTGCTCAAGGCCGAGGGCGTGCCCTTCTCGCGCCCCACCGACTACTTTGCCGAGATGGTCAAGGACGACGGGCACATGGAGAAGGTCAAGGCGAAGCTGGTTCAGGAGGCCTCCGCGAAGAAGGCCTCTGCCGAGGCCCGCAAGCTGCGCGACCTCAAGAAATTCGGCAAGCAGGTTCAGGTCGCCAAGCAGCAGGAACGGCAGAAGGCGAAGCGGGAGACACTCGACAAGATCAAGAACCTCAAGCGGAGTATGTATTTGTGTTGTCTTTTCTTTGCATATTTACCCATTTACCCTATACTCAATCATCGCGCCCTGTGCTACTTAATCCATTCTACCTCATCCTCGCTAACATGACTTTCCTCAACAGAGCGATCAGAAACAGGCGGCGGTGACCTCGGCACACACGAGGCGGACCTCTTCGATGTGGGTGTTGACAACGAGCTCAACAAATACAACAAGGGCTCATCACAGCGTGGTGAGCGAGCGGGCGGCGGGCCCGGCGCCAAGAGACAGAAGAAAAACGAGAAGTTCGGCTTCGGCGGCAAGAAGAAGTACTCCAAGTCGGGCGACGCCACGAGCTCGGGTGATCTTAGCAGCTTCAGTGCGAAACGCATGAAGGGCGGCGTCAAGGGCAAGACGCCCAAGACGGCACGCCTGGGTAAGAGTAGGCGGAAGGCCGGCGCTGGGAAGCGGTGAGGGACATTGATTAAGTTGTGAATGGAGAGAGTCGGGCGAGACTTGTGGCAAGTGGTATGCTAGGTTTCATGGCCAGGACTGCTTGTACGTAATATGTTAATTCTATATACGCGCTCATGAGGACTCCGTCAACTGCTGTGGCATTATTTTTATTAGGCAAGCCTGGGGTACGTTTGTGGTGTATTGTCTATAGCAGCCCCTTAAACATTAAATAAGGCTAAGAACACAAGCATTACTTTCGCTTGGCTACTCTCTTCAGCGCCCTCGTTTCTTTTTTCATTCTATAGAGAAGTGCAAATTAGCGATTGTCGTTTAAGGTTAGATTTTAGGGCTTAGTAGTGGGTAGAAATAAATGAGACAGGATCTCTCAAGTGAAAGAGTAAAAGGATTTAGGGAATCTTACCTAGCATCCACAATCTTATACCGACCTTTCACGCCCTAGAGATAGATTGTCAGTAACTGGACTGTACAGCTAAAGGAGTCATAAGAATAAGAAGACCCCAAATTGGGATTTCTTGTCCCCGAGACACACCAAAAGAGCGGAATTAAAAGATTCTAGAATGCTTACCTTAGGTCGACCTTGGATGCCGCGATTTGCACCTCTGGCGACAACTACCTGCACTGATCGCTTGGGCGCCTTCTTCTTGGCCTTGCTCAGTAATTTCGCTATGCTTTCGGCCTTCTCCTTCTCCGTCATGCCCTCCTCATTCGCCAAGAGATCCGATTTCTTCTTCAGCTTTTCGAGCCTTTGAGCGGCCTTGAACTTCTTTCTCGCTTGCGCTTCTCTCACCTAAAGGGGGGATTAGCTTCGAGCTCGAAGTGCACTCTGTGATCGGATAAGAAATCTTACTTTCTTGATAGGTCTTGCGTTGAAAGCTCTCATTTTGTCCTTAATTGCCTGGGCTGCCTCTTTGGTAATCGGCTTCTGCTTCTTGTCATGCTTACTTTCATCTTCGATGAACCAGTCAGGCAGGCCGTCACGATCTCTGAAAGCATACTTGTCGAAGTTCTCATCAATCACGTCGTGCGTAGTTTTCTGCCCGGTCGCGAGCTGGTGTGCCAACATCATGGCTTCAGCTGTGACTATGTCGATATCTGTCCTGGTTAGTGTTCGAAGTATTTTGCAGACAGGCTGCGACTCACTAGGTCTGCCATCGGACCGACGATTGACATCTTCCCAATCACCAATCTCTTGATTCTGGCCTTCTGCTTCCTTCGTTTCGTCGGCAGCCTGTGATGTATTCTCCTTTGCACTGCGTTTCGAAATCTTCTTTCCCTTCTCAGATGCCTTAGTTTTAACCTCGGATTTGTCTATCATCGGTGTATCTTCCATGTCTCCGTCTTCCCCTGCCGCAGACTCAGAGTCGGATTGTCCAAGACCTGGGATATCTTTGAAAATATCCTGACTGAAAAACTTAGTAGCCCGTTTTGAAAGACCTGGATCCGTTGCCGTATTATCGAGATCCGTAAGCAACCTCTGGGGTGCTTCATCGTCCTCATCGTCAGAGTCATCACTTTCCTCCACTACATCGTCATCACTTGATTCGTTCTCATCGGCCGATACACCTTCCCACTCCCCATCCTCCTCTTGCTTCCGCCGTTTTATTCTGGCCTCGTAATTTGCTCGCCTTTCTTGGTATGTATCGTATTGTTGGTCGAGCTCTCGCTCGAGGGCATCATTTAGATCATCAGACTCATCATCTGTTTCACCCGAAGACCCAATGCCACTATCTTGATCTTTCTTTTGCCGCTCGCTCACTACCACCATACGACCTTTGGCAACTTTGCTGACAGCGTTGTCCTTTTCGAGAGATTTGAGTCGAAACATGTCTTCTTGTCCCGCAGCATCGATACCAATATCCATAGGTGCTGTCATATGCATCTGAAGCCTTCGAATTTCTTTCGTTTTTCGCTCGTTTTCTTTCCTTTTCTCTCTTTTACGCTTAGCAGAGTCTTTATCTTTCATGGCTTGTAGCTCTTCTTGTATCTTTAGCTCTTTATCCATCGATTCTACTTCTGCAACTTCCTCGTCTTCAGCAGCTGGTTTTGACGTCTTTTTGGTAGGCAGCCCGAAAGCGTCGCGAGCTAGGATTCTCCATTTCAGAAGTTTCTTGAACTCTGATCTACCTAATACCTTCAAATCTGAGCAGTATTGTCTGATTTCGAGCGTCGTGGCGGGCATTTTATTTAGAGCAGAAAGTGACAGTGACGGTTCGAGAGTCTCCAATACGAGACGATTGGTATTTGCCAATATCGAAATCGGATCAGTGCTCTCTACAAATTCAGAAGCCAAGACCTCCTTATACAGAGTATAATCGCCTTCTTCGTAACCCCCTCGCTTGCGTTTTTTCTGTTCAGGTTTGTACACGCGAGCTTCATCCGTATTAACGGTTTCATTCAGATCGGCAAATGCTGTACGCGGATCAAGGAAGCGAGGGTCGATGTGTTTAGGCGCTTTAAACCCGCGGCAAACACAAAAAATTTCAGCACTGACATTTCTGGATGAAGGTGGTTTGGTGGCGTCGACCTTGTCGAAGAGCTGTCCAAAAATCCATAGCAACTGATTATACTGCGCCGAGCGAAAGACCTTGGTGCAGAAAGTACCTCCCTCAACCAAAAAATCGCAGGCGAGTTTCAGCGACTGAAGTGTCAGTTCTGCCTGATTGAACGAGTCCTGAATCCACGCTGTTCCAACGTTGGGAGCACCATCGTGAAGTACTGTATCGGCTTTCCAAGTTTTCAGGTGCCTGCGTAGCTCGGCACGACATTTATCGGTGGTGATGTCGGATTGAAAAGTGATGACACCGGGGATAGGTTTAATGGGCGACAGATCGACACCGACAATGAGACTGCCTCGAGGCATCGCCTCCACAGCAACCTGACACCATGATCCAGGAGCAGCGCAAAGATCTATTACAACCTTACTATTCTGAAGAAAGCCAAACTTCTTGTTAAGTTGCAATAACTTGAACGCTGCTCGAGCCCGGTAACCCTTTTCCTTTGCCAGCCGATAGTACTTATCAAGACGGCCTTTGCCGGTCTTCTTTTGAAAGCCCATGTTGAGAAGTGAGCGGGAGACCCAATGTAGCTGGTCAAATTGATCGAGCCTGGCTTATTGAGATGTGGCGCCAGGGACGAAGCTCCCGGGTTTGTATTGCGTGGAATACACAATTCCTAGCGAATGGCGTCGTAGAGCGGGTGTGATGCGGCGAGCCTTGCGATCGTAGAATGAAAGAAGGTTAAAATTTCCCAGGTTTCTCTTATCGATTACCATAATTAGATAGACCCCTGTTTGCATCCCGGCTTTTTGACGGACCGGTATTTGCAGTGCTGCAGCTGACGGCGCCCCACGTACCCTAAGGCAGGTACCTTGTCAAACGTCATAGCTCTCTGCCAAGGATGGTCGTGTAAAGTGGTTCGCGTCTTGTCGCGTGTTCGGTGCCACCTATTTTCCACGCTCCCTGCCTACCTAGTCAATAGCTCGCTCCAGACCTTCTGTTTTCCCCCGCCACTCTCCGTATATAATAAATTGGAACTTTTAATTGGTACCTATATCATTCTTGTTGGATCATCATTCATGATATCATCAAACTCTTTCTTGCAATTGGAAGTGGTTGCTCCGTTCCTCAGAGCACGTGGTGATTGATACCGGTACAGCCCTGGATATCTGATAATCAGGCGAGAGAGTGTGGGAAGAACAGGAAACGGCAGCAGAATGGCTTCATCAGTGCGGGATGAAAACTCCAGACTTCTGTCACCACCCAGGCAGAGCAGTGGAAAAGAGCGAAAAGACCCGTCTATCACACCTAGGAAGTTCAAGCGGTTCTTCACGCCGCGATCAGGAGTCCGATCCCAGCCCAGTCCAGCACGCAAGGCGCTCCGAGACCTTGCAGCACCAGCCGTCAACCAGCGCTATCAGACCCCGGCTCCATCCAGCCCACTCAAGCCCCTTTTTGAAGAAGATCTCGACGGTGAGCATCTGGAGTTCCCGTCCTGCCGCATATCCAAGCGGAGAAAGATAGAGCACACACCCGAATCATCGCCGGTTCGACCTCCGTCACTTGGAACATTACATGGCCTGGGATCTAGTCTTCCGAGCCCCATACGATCCCTTTGCTCTAGCCAGGAAATATGCGAATCGGACGACGAATACAGCGATGATGATCCATCAACGCCATCACATCCACCAAAGCGGCTACTTTCCCTGCCTAACCGTGGTTTAGCTGGTCAGCTTGCACAGAGGGAACTTGGCGGTCTCCCGCGGGCTGGACATGCCTATATGTCATACCCAGCTGCAGACTGGAGAATCGACACTGCTGACTTTTACAGTCGGCCAGACGATTTTCACCTCTGCAGCGAAGGCATTCCCTTCTCTGCAGCCACATGCCATCGAAGTAGCATCACTGCAATTGGAGACGAAAAAGGCGGCATACGTCTCCTTGATTCCTCTAGCGATTCATCTGAACCTTTTAGCAACGTTCACCTAACGTTCGCCACGCACACCAATCCCATTTTCCATCTCGAGTTCTCTGACGATGATTATCTGCTTGCTACGGCGTCCGCTGATCACACCGGCCAAGTTATTGATATGATGACACAGTCACCTATCGCTCACCTAAAGGGTCACGTAGAATCGCTAAAGCAAATCCGTTTCCAACCGGGCAAGTCGAACGGCAGCGTCCTAGCTACATCTGCACGCGACGGTCATGTCCTGATTTGGGATTTACGGTGTAGCCGTCCAGTACAAGAATTTCAACCCTCAGAAAATCGGAACACAAACCTTTCTTTCCGCCTACCTTCGCCGAAAAATGGCTATACTGTCAATTATTTTGATGACGCACATGTCCCTCCGTCTCAGAAAAAGAATGGCAAAAAATTCGATAATGTGAGCGACGTGTCTGTCACAACATTACAATTCTTGCCTGCAGGGCAAGAGCACCTCTTACTAACGGCATGTGAAGCGGATGCGTCCATTAAGCTATGGGACATCCGATCTATCCGTTCGCCACAGAACGGTCAATTGCCCTTATCGGCAACTGCACCCCCAAAGTCTCATGGCCAGTCGCGACCATTCGGCATCTCTTCACTCGCGTTTGGTACAGATGCCTCCCGACTATACGCGGTGTGTAGAGACAGCACTGTCTATGCATACTCAACAGCACACCTAATTCTAGGTCACGCACCAGAACTCTCTCTTCTGAACGGACAGCCGCCAAGGCGAAGATTCAATGCCGGCACACAGCAAGGCCTCGGTCCATTGTATGGGTTCCGGCATCCCTTATTTCGCGTATCGAGCTTCTGGATCAAATCCGCGATTCGGCCCGCGCGAGACGGCAGGAGTGAGCTTCTCGCCGTCGGTAGCAATCTCAAATGTGCAGTACTGTTTCCGACGCAAGAGCGATATTTCCAGGATGAACTCGCGGGTATGATGAGCAACGTGAGTCTTGATGACTCGACAATCGCCACAACTGCAGCCCCCCTGCCGCCAACGAGTACCAAAAGATCGGCGGACGGAGTCCGACAGCCACTTTTCACAACCAACTCGAGAAATCTCTCCGCAAATTCAAAGGATAACATTCCCATCGTTCATATGGGGACCCCACTCGTACGCGGGCACGAGCGTGAAGTCAGCTCTGTCGCATGGACAAATGAAGGTAAACTTATTACTGTGTCTGATGACTGCTTGATAAGGTGCTGGAGAGAGGACCGTGCGCAAGCTGCGGACCTGCGTACTGGTGGCGAGACTGGTGGCAGACGTTGGCGCTGCGGATGGGCAGAAACTGGTACCGACTGGGATATCTCTGACGATGATGATGATGACGACAATGAGGAGATTTAAAACTTGATTAAATCTCAAATCCTCAAGAGCCCCCTCGAGAATGGTTCGTGGACAGGTATACGTGTCGGGATCGAATCTTCTGTCCTTTCAAATGTTGGTTTTCAATAAAACATTAGGTGCATAGCGGAGCGGGCGAGCGGGTCTATTCTGGTCTGGTCTGGTCTGTTGGCTGGTTAATTGGTTGAGCTATCTGCTTGAGTCTTGTTCAACATTGACGTCTAAGGGATTTCAGGATCCTTCTGATGGCCTAGGACTGGAGAGGGAATAATGTATAAAGGATAGAAGGCGAGTGTGTATGGACTTAAGTAGCATTATACCCCAATTCACATTTTTGTTGATACTGTTTCTACATGACATATACGTACGTACATATGAAAATCATGGTAGAAAATGGACTGACTGCCGGGAAAAGCTGCTCTGTTCTGTTTAACATTTAACGCAGTCATCCATGGTGAGAATCAACTTCCTATAAGTATGGAAACTCAGAAAATATGGCAATATCTTAACTAGTGTCCTTCTTTGATCGTCATGCATCCACCAAGACATCAAGGTCTGTATTGATGGCCACGTTCTCGCCGTTCATCCATGTTAGTTAGGATTGTGTATGTTTAGTATTTGGAAAGCTTTACCATTCCCGAACACGTATTGGAAAGGACAATTTAGTGTGAGGGAAAGTGAAGCTTGAGAAATTAACACCAGATTTCCCAAAACTTAGCCCACCTGCGTCTGCCACCCTTTTTGGCTGGGGATGCCACCAATTTCCCACCTGTACAGATGATATACTTCAGCAGCCAAAGTAGCGCCTTCCCAAGGGCCATGTATTCTATGGCAATAAGTTATGAGGAAACGTGTGCATTCACAAAGTCAAAATTTATGATTAAGTGCTCGTATGACCTTTAAACTACTAGGTAGCATACTACTTTGCTAATAACCTGATTATAGTAAAGAAACGACGCTGTTGATTTATTAACTAAGGCCCGGCTTGAAAACCCCGACAATATTTCTATTTATATTGAGCAAGTGTTCGACCAAGTCCCAGCTATAGAAGAGCGGGACGAAGCATTGAAGGACCTAATCTGTCGGATAATGTTCGTGGATGACCCTGTCTCGGACATGTGGGACGATTCGGCTAGTACTGCATCAACAGCAGTTGGTTCAGCCAACGGCATCGTTATTGGTAGCTATTGAATGGACTCCCCAAGGTGTAAATGACGATGCCACGGAATACGGGTCACTGATCTTTTTTCAGCAAGCTTGAGTGTATTATTTATTGTCTTTCAATCCATTATGAGACTTTTCACCTACTGGCGCAAATGTTACTGGGTCAGGAAGAAGGATACGAAAGTCGAAAGCTATTTCTATATCAAGATTAGATGAGTTGTCATTCATACAAAGGCTGGCTGGCTAAGTAATGTATATAGATAGATAGATAGATAGATGGATAGACAGCGCTGACGTCCGTGGAGAAGGGACAGCAAGGCGAGTGAACGGAAAGACCACGAGTATACCATCCCACCATTTCGTACATGGTGTCCCATCCCGATGCTTCCACTAAAACGAATACGCCACCGCCGTCTTGAAAACAACGTAGAATTCACCGCTATACGCATAAAAACGCTCCAAATTTTTTTCTTTCCAATGGGCAACGCAGGATGGTTGCCTAGAACTGGTGCTCAGATGGGTATCATCAAATATGGACCGTGCAAGGGAATTCAAGAAGGGCGGCGTTTGCCAAATAGAGGCGGCTTGCTGATATCCTAGTTTCCCGAACCGATGAAAAAAAAAGTTTACTTAGTCCCCTTAGGCACTAAGATTAATACTAGTAGTATGTACAAGCCAAGCGCTATGCACGACCGCTGTCTATGCCTGGCCTAGAAACTCCATATATGCAACATGTTTAGGATGGTGGTTTTCAGTGAGAGGGTTGTAAGCCTTGTATGAATGAGGTGTAAAGTGTATGCCGATTGGTTTTATGCGTCGTCTACCCGGCGCTTTTAGGGGAGGACATCAAAAGCCGTCTCATTATGTATCTGAGTCCGGCGAGAAGGCTCAGGAGGAAATAGAAGCCTTTCTACACTGTCCAGTACATGACAGCTAGAAAGCATCGGCTTGAGTGAAGTGGTGGCGTCCATTTGACCGTATTATATGAAGTTGTCCATGCCTGCGGCGGGGACAGCAGCGGGCACGGCCATTACTGTTCTCGGTGTCGTTACGGCCGGTGCGCTCGATCCACTGCCTACAGGTGCATTCTCCGATTCCAGACCTCGCTTCATCATCTTTCCCAGAACAGTAACGAGCTCGCAAGCATCATGGAACATATCGTCATCCATACCCTCCGAGGCGTCATACACTTCTGCAATCGTGTCCTTCGCTAGTTTTCGACTCCCCTCATAATCGTGCTCGCACTCGTAAAGAAATGCCGCATACTCGGTTTTGACAGATAGCCGCAAGGAATGTGAACCCCATAGAATATTATCGGCTAAGGTCACCGCTTGCCTGAAGTATTCACGAGCTGTAGGCCTATAATCGACTGACGGCAGTAGGAAAGCTCCCGGCGGTTCAGGAATCTTTGGCCCAAAGCCCGGGGGCGGTCCCACGGCGCCGCTTTCCATCGGATGCGTTGGTTGCACAGACGATCGACCTGTTTCGGAAGCAGCGTCTGATCTCTCGACACCTTTGCCTTTGTCGAGTCGAGGGATTGGTGGAATACCTGGTATTGGGGTGTTAATGCCCATCGTGGAGACCGACGGGTTATTATGAAAAAGCACAAATATGTGATAGAATGAGGCCCGAAGTTTGAACGCAAGCACTTTGAGCTCGCCGTGATCTCCAACCATGGGGAGGACATATTGCTCGAGCATAATTAAGCCTTCGCGCGCAAGCCATATTATGTGGAAATATAGCTCGAGTGATTGTGTTGCTCGTGAAGTGTCTAGTTTCCGCTGTTTTCGTGCCTTTGATGTGTGCTCTGCTAAGTTGATAGATAGGCCTAACAGTTTAAACAGCATAGACGCGAGTAGTGCATTATTTGGCTCGACTTGTTTTCCTAGTTTACCTAGGAACTTCTGATCAACCTCAGAAGAAGCCATTGAGAATGTCTATGCTTAACGCTACTTTGTAACCCCTAAGCTGCGTAAGCACGAAATCGGGTAAGGCTTAGACGTTGCAAGGGATTAGGTGCTATGAGGAAACTAGTACGGCAAACACATGCGCCTAGAATTGCTCAAATTAATGATAAATATGGTGATGTGGGTGTATGGAGTACAGCAGTAGAACTCAAAATGTAGAAAGTAATACACTGCTCCCTGGGTAAGAACTTACCTGAACGATGTAAAAGACCTCCCTACCAGCCTAATGCCGTCGACTTGTGGGTAGCTCTTGGCAATAGCACCCTTGAGTGCGATCTGGCGATGGCGAGACAAGTAGTCCTGAAATGACTATCGTTGTGCTTCTCCGAGGGGAAGCAATAGCGCCGAATATCAGGTGTTGGGAGGATGATGAGCAGCTCTATGAGTAAAGAACTTCAACAAGATAGGTATGCTTAGCTCCGAGCGAGATACGACCGAGTATGTCTGACAAGAATCGCGTCTAAGCATGTGCGCATATGCTACAGATGGCAGGCAGACTTGTCACGTTGAGCGGCTCCATAAAGAAGCCCTGGTCGAAAATAAAAGCTCGCAAACGCCCACTCAATGGCACATGCGTCAAGACTGAGCAATATTACACATTCGAAATTACAGGAGTACTATCATCACACAAGTTAGTCAGACGTATCCTTAGAGCATTTCATATCCGCGGTAACGCGTCAACAGCACCCATCCCAGGGTTTTCACTGACCAGTATGATACAACGCAAGTAATATAGGCAAGAAAACTTGATACGAGGTTAGAATACAAAAATTGAGATCAAACCAAAGGCGATTTCATTAGCGCAAACAGAGAATACGGCGACTTTGGGTTGATGTTGAGGTTGAGGCTGAGACTGAGGCTGATGAGGACAGATGAGATTCGGGATGGTAACACTCTCGGGATCGCGAAGCATTTCGACGTCACCTGTCTCGAAAGGGCAAATTGGTAGTGGTACGATGACGGGGTGTGTTATAAGTATAGCAGCTCGGCGCAGGCGCTAGGGAGCTACCAGACGCATGAGAGAACCAGAATCCTAGACCAATGGCCGTCTAAGTGGCCACGACGAAGCGGGTTGACAGGTTTTCTGGATTGGAAATTGTGTGGAGTCGCCAAACACGGACCGCGCGCGCGACGGCCCAAGACGTAGTTGGGACCCGCGGGTGTCAATTAGCTTTACAAGAAGACGACTTAGTCGGGTACGATTAGACTAGTGGAACGAATATCCTCGACATGGAATGAGACGCTGGGGAACAGCAGCTGTGGGAAGAAGCCTTGCTCATGTTGGGATATGGAGAATGGGACAACGCGTCTTCGCCAAATAGAAGTGGAAGCATGGTTGAAAGAAAATAAGGCAAATAAATGTCAGCAATGCAAGCGTGTCGGACCTTGTTATGTAGGTACCTATGTACGTAGAGATGTATATATGTATGCAGGTCTTGAGGCAGGCTGCATTGAGGCTACCTGTGCTAAAAGGTAGGTAGGCATTAAAGTGCAGGATATTCGAGGAGGCTTGCGGGTGGACGTTGTGCGCCGAAGGAATAAGAACGTCAAGCGTTCGTGGATTAGGTTGGGGCAGATGCATCCTGCCTTACTTGTTCCGATGCAGACCAGGATACACTCGCATGAGGTGGATGCAGGAGATACGTGCTGATAGATAGGACACGGGTACGTTGAGACTGGTCCTGTCCTACTTGTAGAGTGCGCGTAGGAATACGGGGACTAAGCAACAAAGAATCACGAAACCGATGACAGCCACGAGGGAAGCAACAAATCCAGCTAAGTAAGAGGTTTGGGCCGTATAGGTAAGTGTATGCAGCTGGGTAGGTGGATATGCGGGCTTGCGGAAGGGTGCCAAAGGGAAGAGGACGAGAGAATAGGACGGGTTACGGGTTACTGGTTGTGATGATGCAGGTCTGCGCAATGCAGCGATGAGTTGTTCAGATGACCTGGGGGGTTTGCCGCGTTTACTCGAGACCAACGGCAGCAGTGACCGTGAATCAATCCGGTAAGCTGGATAGCTGGATTAAGTAAATAAGACTTACACGGAAATATTAATACGTGCGAGAGAGGGAAACGAGTGACTTGATAGGTTGTCGTTTAACTATTGGTGCTGAGAATCGCTTAAAGATCGATCAACAATATGTGCCTCGAGAGAAAATGAGGCCAATAAGAAAATGGGAAATCCAATGCCTCAGGTATAATGGGGAGATCCCGGGGTATTAGCAGCGACAATAGGGAACTACCTAACTCTACCTAAGTACCTACCTAGGTAGTAAATTAAGTGCTACAGTGGTCTGTTCTGCAGGTTGAGACAACAGCCTCGACGATAACGAAAAGAACCCCTGATTTCCTTTCCCATTTCAAAGCGGGCAAAAGGTCCGCACAGCCCCGAGCTCCCGAGGCAGGGGGCCTATGATCCTTCAACTCGGCGCACGTATGTCTAGTGGCCAAAGCGAGGAGATTAAACAAGCAATTTGCATGCAACCGACACGATGAAACAAAGTCATTTGTGAAAGTAGTCGGTCTCAAAGCTTGCAGGAAGCAAGACGACAACCGCGGAATGGAGAGAGACATTGGCGCGTCTCAACTTCGGAGAGAGTCTTGTTATCGCTGACGTACTATACTGAGTAATACTTATATGGCTTATTATATATTGCTATATTTACTGAAGTAAGCCATGACAATGGAGCTTGCTTGAGCTGCTTCAAGTAGCTCGGTAGGTACTGACGTGTACAGTAAATAATCTGTCTAAGGCTCTAAGTCGCCACAGTAGAACCGTACAACTGGGACTCAAGATTAATGCATGAACAGCCAATCAGCTAGGGCATAACCCGACCGTACTAAAGTTCTTTCCCCAACCACCCGATTTAATCATTAGGGAAAGCTAAATAACCTACCTACCTATAAAGTATCCAGGGACCTAGGTATGTGACGTGACGTAAAGCCCGCTAACCTAGCGACCAGGGACTAAAGGTAGGTACGTTAAAATAGCAGCCGAGGATTCTAACCAGGTAGGTTAATATACTGCATGTGGACCGTATCCTCATCACGATACAACAATCGCATAGATTCTTCGTGGTTTGACCTTGTTTTATGCGCGTATGTGCGTCTTCACCGCCAATTGCTTTCGGTACGATGATGATGTTTGTGAGCACGCGTCATGACGGGGAGAATAGGTGTAGCACTTAAGCCGAGTGTTGTTGTGTAGGTAGCCTTCTGTGAAGATGCTGCACACGGGAGGATTCACTGGGGAATACTTGGTAGTGTATGTGTGACTCGCAAGTGGAATGGAGCGGCGGTCGCATGTGATAAGGCCAAATACTTAATGCTACTGATGAATATGTTAGTCTACTTACAATGCACTGACTAACTGTTATGCACAGTTCTACCGCCGACCTGGCCTCTCTCAATCCACATCATTCACCGAAAAAGGGTCCTTTACTTCCCGAACGAAGACACGAGTTTCACATACACGTGTCAGACCTTACCATACGACAACTTGTGTCCATTTCGGCTCTCTTACATAGAATTTATGATCACTACGTGAGAGTTGATCCGTCATCAGATGTGACCGATGGCAGGTTAATCTCAAGCCTTGGCTTAACTTACCACATATCATGTAGACAGTAATACATCCATGCGACCTTATCGCCTTGCACATAAATTCCGACTAAATCTCAAGGCTGCCTAAACATTCTCCGACGTACTGCTCAAATCTTCAAAATGTTTTCATCGGGATGCTCTGCACGAGTCGACTTGGTATATGGTCAATGGCGGTATATGTATAGGCTTTACTAACATCAACAGTGTTGTCGGCTATGCTTTCTTAGGGAGTAGCTACACTGATTTATCAATGTGCAGATGCTATGGGGGAAATGCTACGGGATTATCGAGGGCTTTTGCAACACCTTTCAGAACGTTGAAAAGCTAGACAATGGTTATATCAGCGCTCCAGAGGTGTGGGGAGCGCGTATTCTTGGGATAAGTTAGCCAGATGTGCATCATATATTTGATTTACTTAGTTGAGAATACCTTTTCGGAAGGACATAACCCCATGTGTATCGGCAGGGGGAGACGTCCTCATCTGCGATGAAAGAGCCTTCGTAGTCTACGAGGCGGTCGGCTTTGTGATGACGACTCCTATAGCCTCGCAGAACCAGGCGAATGTGAACGCGTATCCTATACCTCATGCTTAGGTTTTCTCTCATGCAACATATCAGTCTTGTAACCGCATTCATCATAAGACTTACACAATACGACATGATTAGTAAAACATGCCCGTGGATAAAAAACCACTGGCATATCTAGAGAGCGAAAACTTTCAAATAATTTCATCACAAGTGCGCCAGTTAGTGAAATATCAATCAAAACAGAGCTGCCATCAGATTGTGAAGAATGTGCTATATGGTATTGGGTCGCATCACCCCTCTTCTTTCACCCTTTCGCCCGATATGTGTTGGATCCGAATTTCAATTGGATATGTCACGACCCCACGAGCGCCGATTTTCCTTTCCTTATAAATTGCCGTACCTACTAACCATCCATGTAGATGCCGATGTATTTGGTAACAACACGCCCTGACCCCGGTCTTTTCCGACCCGCATCGTAATTAGTAGCTAATCCAAAAATACTAATGTAAATGCCATCGTCGTAACTCATGCGCTCACTGCTAAGCCAGGTCCATAATGGACAAACATTAATGAAATATATACAGAGATGTAGTGGTTTTTTGAGGCGGGGTTGGAGCCTAGCAACATTTCTTAAAAGACGTTGGAGGTTTGGTCCGGACAGACGCAGGCCCCTTACGCCTTCGACTGCTCACGGCCGGCACGCCGCTGCCAGGTCCGGTGACATCTTCGGTTTCAAAGCGTTCCTGGCCGACAGTAATGACCTTGATGACGTTACTGAGCCCAACGACGACACTAGAGCTGCCAACATTAGCCATAGGGCCCAAGTTGGTCACAAAAAGGTGACCGTCATCCTCAGCGTCGATACAAAGTGGCGCCGTCTCCCACGTGTCCTGCTTGCCACCAAAGTGTGAGAACATCCAGACCTCCCAGTCGTCATGTGCTTGTTGTGACGGAGTAGTGTGATGTTGAACGTGGTTGCGCTTCCTAAGTCCACTAGATTGTAATGAGGGCGGTGGGTAGCTGTGAGTATTGATGATATGCTTCTGTGGCGTCTTTCTCCGGACACCAACCATAATCCCGGATGGCAAGGCCAGCCAAATTCCGGGATTCTTGATTATACGCCTGGTCTCTTTGGCTCGTCGCCATGGACAACATGTTTTCCGCGAAGGTGATTCTGGATCACAGAAACATAGTGATTCATCTTCGTTCTGGGGACTATACGTCTGCACCACAAGGTCGCGGGTATATGCATTGAGGTATGCAATGGTGAAGCTCCACAACGCAACTGAACCGCATCGCATTCGCCTTGGTCTCGAGTGAAAGGCCTTAAGACTTTTTGGAAGGATTGGGTCGACCTTGAAGGTATAGATTGCCCTGTGAGTCTGCGAATCCACCAGGTCCACTGTCTGCGATCGAATGATGAGGAAAAAACTTAATTCTGGCAACGCTTGAATTGAGATGAATTCCCGCTCTTTTAATGGTTGACGAGAGCTAACATTGATGGCACTTGATACCCAGTCATACCCGTCCTGAGTGATGAGATGGACTTGTCCTTCCCTCGTAGATGTCATAATCTTTGGGGGAAAAGCTTCTCATACATTTAGTTGATGCTAACTTTGCAGTATTGGGAAGTACGAACCTTTCTCAGCAAGAGCATCGACAGAGGCAACAACGCTGTCTTCTGGTATTACATAGCTACTGGTTTCTCCCAGATCTGGTCTCAGCTCCGTAACGACCCCATCACGACGGACCAATATCAGGGGCGGGATATTGGAACAGTCGTCATTGCCAAAAAAGAAGACTTCGGGTTTATGTCGGTAAGGCTCTACCTTGATCGAGGGACCCCAACGAAGATCCATCAAGTTCCATAATAGCACGCGGTCAACAGTCAACAGAGCGAGCCAGTGGAATTCGTCCTCAATGCAGATGGCTAGAATTGGGAACGGTATTCGAGGCGAGTTCTTTTGTTCACCCAACACATAATTGTGGCCGCCTTCTTTGACATTCCAAACTCGAATGACTCGATCAAGGCCGACGGATACAAGATGGCCAGAGGAAGATGCTGTTAATAAGGCAACATCGAGGTGATGCCCCCCATGTAAAGTTTTGACACTAAGGAGTGAATCATGGGCAGACGCAGTGTCTTCGGTCTCTGATAGCTGGTCCCACAGCAAGTAATTCATTAGGAGTCGCACGAGAGCGGCGACGACTAGAATCGTGACCATGAATGGAATTAGTTGATGTCGTGCGAAATCATAAATAGCGGGTGAAAATAGGGGTTCATGAGCTGATAACATTCGATCAGATCCCTTCAACACGAAAATGTACGGGTCAAACACTTGAGCGGTGTAACTATGAGCAGCAGGCCTGATAATATTGATAACTTCGCGAGCAGTTTCGTGGTCTTGTAGCCGAAGCCATGATGTTGGACTTCTCGCTTGATGGACGTCGACGAGAAGCGAGGATTGAGCTGGATGTGAGTCTTCATGTTGGCGTGAGACTCGGATGAGCTTACGAAGTGTCCTGAGCACGCTGTCATTCTCAAAGAAATGCCACTGCGCAATAAGAACAAACCCGACCATGACCGCTGTACCGGCTATCCGTGTTGACATGGCAATCTTCCCTTGAAGCATAGTATCGAGCCATGGTTGACGGGGGGGAGGCTCATGAGAAGGTCGATGGAATCGGATAGAGGCTTTGGCGAGCGCATCACTCAACTCGGTTCGTCGCACATCAACACTGAGCACAGTTAAGAAGAATGTCGATAAGTAAAAGAAGTCGAAAATGATCGCAATGGCAGCAAAAGTACAGAACGCAGACACGCCAGAGGAGACCACTCGTGAGAGGCCGTATAAGATGAGAAGATTTTGGGCAACGCTAGCCAGCGCGATAGGGGCCGTTTCGCCAAACGCGTTGCCAATCCTATTGCTCGTACTGTCTTCGGAGGGGGTAAGTATGACGGCATTGATGAGCCGGAAGATATTCTCTAGACTCATAGAGAAGATGACTACAGGATAGCCAAGGCGTGGTATCTTCGAAAGATCGATCTTGAAGATGGCGCAAATGGTGAAACTTGATATGATGGCGAGAGCGAGCTGCACCACGACGGTGACCATCAACCCCACCTTGGATTTGACAGCTCGCAGTTTAGATAAGCTGAATAGGAAGTAGATGAGGACAAGCGAGTACGCGGAACCCAGCAGGATGGCATCTACTTTAGACAGGAGTCGAAACTGGAACTCGTAGAGCTGGCTTGGTCTTCCGTCCTGAGGTGCGATGACTCTCCACTTATGTGTCATGCTGTCGGCAAGGGCTTGTACCCTTTCCTGCCAGAGCGAGCCGATAGGGGAGTCTCGACGGTGTATAAGAGTGATGACCAAGGCATCTGCGGCCACTAACTGGCGATCCTCGAAACGTTTACCACTAAAGACGATCGAATGTCTCAACGTGACATTGACAGACGTGGGCTGGTTCTTCCTCTGGTTTACCGTTGAAAGAATGTCGTGGTCTTGATCGATCAGATCAGAGGAGCACGACCAGTACTGCAAAGGCGAGTGGAAAAACCATGATTGATTTGTTAGGCCGTTCACAACATGCAAGGAGTCGCGCTGCTTCAGCGTGAGGTACTTGGTTCCTTCGGTGGGCAGATCAAGGCTGCCAGGCCTCTGGCGCGGGCTGAAGTCAATAGTTGGACCCAGAAGCTCATCCTGCAGCTCGAGAGCTCCCAGAAGAATATCTTTATCGAGAGCCTGAAAGTAGCTTCCGTGGACCCATATGGATCGCATGATCACATCGGGCTCACAAGTAGCCCTTTCATCGAGGAGATGAGCGTCCGTCCAGACATGATGGGGTAAACTGGATGCGCCATTGGTAAAGTCGGTGGTGTATAGGAACGGGAAAGGATATATGAGAATGGCAGCGACAGCGACAGATATCAACAAAGTGCTCAGAACATGACTGGCGGCATATCTACCGTATCGCGTGAAGCCACTGCGCAGTGGGTGGTTCGGGTCTAACACGGGGGCTTCGGTGGTTCTTTATTCAGAGGTCAACGATGATTATTAACCAGCATTTCTTCGTAAGAAAGATGGGGAAACATACCCTCGAAACGGATAGAGGAGATACCAAATCATCCTGTCAACATGTGTACTCGGCAACCCCGGCGAAGTATCCGATCATAGACTGGCTGAAGGTGAAGTAATGACAGAGGCAGGCAGCCTTCGCATAAGAACTCGAATCGTGCATAGTGTGGATTCGCTATGTGGATGGAAGATCAGATCGTTGCGGCGCATGAGACGGAGCGGAGCGAAATCGAAGGCGAGGTTCAGAGAACGGTGAAGACGACCGGTGAGCCATTCAGGTGGACATAGCGTGGAGAGAAAACTTTCGGATCCGTTGGTTGGTGGGTTAGGTAGGGTGTGATAGCTGAACTGTGCGCCGTGGAAAGAAGGTTGGATTGGGAGGCGATATTCCCCAAGACATTCAATCAGACAGTGGACAAGTCGGTAATGACAGGTCAACCAGTACACAACTCAGTATGTACAGCCAGCACAGTAGGCGTCTGTTCACCAAGGCATTGGCGGCATTGGCTAGGGACAGTAGTAGATTCTGTGGAAGGGCTCGTTATGTGGGCGCAGGGGACCCCAGGTTCAAACAGACAAGATAGGTAATCGAGGCAGGCTAACAGAGTGCTTGGAAGTGGCATGCGTGGAACACTAGAGTACCATGACACAACACGGCACCTCAATTGAGGTACGGGCTGATAATATTGGGTCTAGAGCGACGCCAACGTTACTCAACGGCAGGCTCGCGGATGTTGGCGCGACGGGGCCAGTGGAAATGCAGGCTGTAAGTACGATAGGCAGACAGACCACTGCTGTTGCGATTCCCGACGCTATTCGGACATGAACCCGTAGCCTATCTGATTGTGGCGTCCCAGTTTGTTACTGTAAGTAGAATTTTGGCTCGAAGCAAGACATGTATTAGCCCGAAAAAGAAATGGGACGAAATGGGGGTTCTCGGTAGCGGGCAAATTCGGGTCGGGGGTTTTCTTTTCAGCTGACTGAGGGGCTGATGGATGGAGTTAATCAAGTGAGCAATGGATTGGTGAGAAGAGACCCGGAAGTGAACGAGGGGAGTAAGCCGGTGTGTATGTGCGCCGTGCGTGGGTTCGAGCGATACGGCGATGGATTCCCTATGAGAAAACGCGGGCTCTAATTGATGGGGATTGGGATCGAGGTAGGCAAGGTAGGATTGGGGAACTGAGATTAGGATTTGGGATGGGAATCGGGGATGTACACAGGGACAGATGGGTTGGGAAACGGGACCTAAGTTAGACGATCAATTCGTGTCTCTGGTTAGTGGCAGCGACGGATGACGCCCCGGTGGGATGAAATCTTTAGCAGACATGCATTGTCTCTCGGTCGGGCCCTTCCCGCTGCATGTTCCGTCGGTTCTATAGCGGGGCTCTCCTACAGAAGTCTCACACCTTGCTGGGTGCCCCCCTGCAGCAGGTGGTCTGCCCTGGCGCCTCGAGCTTCTTGACTTCGCCTACCTCTCTACCTTCATTGCTGGGTTGGTGGTGATTGCAACCAGAACGGTCCCAATTGTTCCAATAGGATATCTTTGGCACGGCAGCGATTGGTTAGCTGACCTTATGATATCCCCAGAGGTGGACCGTCGATTCATTGGGTCCAAGGGAGGACTTGCCAAAAGCAGCAGTCGTCTTCCATCCCGCTCAATGCGGTCCTCTCCCCTCCCACACTGCCTGACTTGCTTCCAACTGGCGGCGACCAGACAGCAAGCAGAGAGCAGCGCAGCGCAGCGACGGGAGCGGACGGCGTCAGCGACGAGAATCACCACCAGCACCAGCAGACCGATCCGGCATTTTGCCGTTCTTACCTACCGCATCTAGGCAGTGAGTGTCATGGCGTACCGTAGTGGTAGTAGTATATAGGTATCCTGTAGGCGCCCGCCATGATTATGCCAAATATGCATTACCAGCTAGTCTAGTAACTGTCGCTGTGCTTCTGCATTTTAGAACAAGCGCCCGTTCCCTCACTTCAACTTACTCACACACACGCGCACACTCGCAGGGCAGGGTACGGGCCGAACTGCAACACACTATTGAATGTTCTGTTCATGTGTGATAAGCCTAAGCCTAAGCCCTGCTCTGTCCAGGACCTTGAACTGTTGCATCGATGCTGTGTCTCTGCAGGCCCATCTTGGATCGTGTACTGGGCGATTAACTTGGCGCCTTTTTCCAGAGTGCCCTGTGCAGCGCCAGCTGGCCAGGATGTTCACAGTTGTCGGATAGAGCACGCATGCGACAATATTCGCGGGACGCCTGCAGGTAAATAGATAGGTAGGTAGGCACCTACATAGTTAGGCAGAGAAAGTGGTCGCGGTCGGCAGATTTGTGAAGGAGAACGTTGAGTTGAGGGCGCAGTGGTAGAAATGACAGTCACGGGCGACGGTGAGCAAATATATGTGTTCCTGTCCTGCAACCCCTGATTACAGTTCCATCAACAAGAAGGCCGTTCCGGTGTCTAATCAGACCACTGAACTTCTAGCCGCCTCGCTTTTGTAAGGTCAGCTTCACCAACAGTGTCGGTATCGTCGCCGGATCAGCTCACTTTAAAGCATCAGTACCCAGCGCGTTGGTTTCCATTGGCTGTGTCGCTTCCACTCTGGCGTGGTGCATGACAAGGGTCATAACCCTCCGACTGATTGACCTTTCTCAATTTGTACCCTCGGGGAATGCTTGCCCTGACCGACGATCATTTTCACACCGGCAGGCAGCATGGCGATATTGTGTTGACATGAGCATTTGAATATGGTTATTTACTTCGCAAACCTAGAGGATCTGGTGTTCAGATGCAAGGTTTGCACATGCGCGGCCGTTGAATCCCCCATCACGGAGAAGTTGGGCCATACTGACTCGCCACAGTCGGCTTTAAACCCTAATCGCTGGGGCCGTGGGAAAAAAATAAAGTCACTTGGCCCTTCGATAATAAACACATACTGACAAGATGAAAGCTCACGAAATCGAGAACTCGATCGTGGAACTCCTCACAACCTATAACGAGCTCAACTCGTCACACATCGAGGAGCTCGATGAGGAGCCGAGTCCGCTAGAGTTTATGCGTTATGTTGCGCGCAACACACCTTTCGTGGTGCGGCGTGGCGCGCATGACTGGCTCGCTACGCGAACGTGGGATGCGGCCTACCTGCGCTCGAGGCTGGCTGGGAACAAGGTCAATGTTGCCGTGACTCCCTTTGGAAACGCAGACGCCCCCACGCCGGACGGTGAAGGGCACACTGTATTTGCGAAACCGCATGAGGAGGACCAAGAATTCAGCGAGTTTCTAGACTATGTGATACAACAAGAAAAATCCAGTCCACTCGACGGTGACCAACAAGCAAGAAAAGGGGACGAGGTACGATACGCGCAGACGCGTAAGTTCTCACATCGTTGTCCTCCTCGGCAGTGCCTCGCTTGTAACAAGGCCCTCTCAGAATCTGTGTTGACAGGGTGAAAAAAATAAATAGAAAATGACAATCTGCGGCACGAATACATAACACTCTTTTCGCAGGTGGAAAAGAGTATTGCATTCGCGCGCATCGCACTGCAGCGAGATCCTGATGCCATCAACATGTGGATCGGCAATTCGCGCTCTGTAACAGCGTTGCACCGAGACAACTACGAGAACATCTACGTGCAAGTAGCTGGGCGGAAGCATTTTGTTCTCCTGCCACCGATGTTCCAGCCTTGTGTGAACGAGCAGGATCTTGAGCCCGCTACCTACGTTCGCAGTCAGAGTGAAGACCAACAGAATGAAGGAGGCGGCGGCCTTGTGCTCCGCATGGACGAAGCAGTAGACGAAAACGGAGACCGGTCACCAAGAATACCTTTCGCTACTTGGGATCCTGATACTCCAGAGGTATGTGCGACGTCGTATTCACATCTCGCCGAGCCGATGCGCGTATCGCTCGAACCTGGTGACATGCTGTATCTCCCAGCTATGTGGTGAGAGTTCAAGTTCCCATGTTTCGGACTCATTAGCTGATGAGTTTAAAGGTATCACAAAGTATCGCAGTCTTGTTCCGAAGATGGGATTTGTATTGCTGTCAACTATTGGTAAGTGCTCGCTTTCTAACGAATTCACTCCCTCGCCCTCCGATTGCCCCTCTTCGATACCCGTGTCTACCGTTGGTATCTAACAGGAACAATAACGTTAGGTACGACATGGAGTTTAGCGGACCACTATATTCACTCTGTTCCTTCGTACGAAACGTAAGCTTGTCGGAGCGGCAATGATTCTTCTATCTCATGACTACGGTTAGAATGTAGGTATGTATATATAAAGGGCAGTGAGAGAGAGAGAGAGAGAGAATATCCGACAATCAAAGAAGTAAGTGTATTCTCATCCCAAGTAAGCTATCTTCAATATCATTGATCGTAGTGACTCATTCCATACAAACGAAATTATAATACCCTATCGATTCATTTCAGGTTTCGATCCCTGCAAAACTCCTACTCCAAACACCGAGGCTTGCCAAACACGCTCAAAATTGCCACATACTATCGCTTATCTCTTTTCTCGACGTGCAACCGAACTGGATCGTAGGGGGTCATTAAACGTTAAGCTTAACTCCAAACGGCTGTCGCTGACTCTCGTCCAAGAAACGGTCCTTGTCGTCACCAATCTTGCGTCGGAACAGAGACAGATCTTTGAGTAGATCGTGCATGTAGTCCTGCATATCATTCGCCTTTTCTTCGTATATCTCCGACTCGTACCCGTCATCCTCGCCGTCCTCGTCGTAATACGCCTCGTCAACAAGGCTTGCAGAATCCTTCTCATCCGCCTCTTCCGCCACGTTTTCTTTGTCAGCTCCCTCGACGTCAGAAGACCGAGGCTGCACAACAACCTCGGGGATGGGATTCTTCAAGCTGTCAAGCGCGAGCTTGAGGTGAAGACGCAGTGCTTCGTTTTCGGTCTGGAGACTACGTATTTTGCCCTCGGCCACGAGACTGCGTTCTTCCATCATGCGCTGCATAGCGACGACTCGGTTCTGGTATTCTTCCAGCCGTTCCTCGCTTTCGCGGGCGTTCTTCTCCCGCTGTCGCGAGTCTGACACAGAAAGTTGCAGCAAGCGAATCTCCTCGGACATGGCGGCAATCTGTGCATCTCGCTCCGCCGTGCTGATGTGGTCCTGGTTTACCACTGCACGCGTGCGGATTCTCTTCGCCTGGTCTGCGTAGCGCAACGTAGACAACGTTTCCTCATAATCAGATGGAGCGATACACGCAATCATGGCAGTCTTGCTGTTGCCGCCAAGAGAGTCCTTCAGCAGCCAGGTCAAGATGGAGTCTCGGTATGGCACGACGTCCCTGCTTCTTTTCCCTGGCCGACCTGCTTTAGGATCCGCCAAGGCGGCAATCACGCGCCCAAGAGTCGTCAGTGATTTGTTGATGTTGCTGCCCTCGCGTAACCGGGCTCCGGTGGCCTCCGTGGACTTGGCTCTCTCGCTGCCTGCGAGATCGACTAATCGTATGCGTGAGCTTCGCTCTGTCGTCTCATCCGTGTCCATGTCATGGTGAATCTGCTTCAACATGATAGTGAAAACCGCGTGACTTCGACTACTGGTGTCATTCATCTTCGTGCTTGCTGTCGTGCGGCTCGCATCTCCCGCCTTCATGTACCTCAATATCTCCCTAAAGTTCCTCACGGGCACCTCGGTCAAGTCTTTGACATATGGTCCTTCTACTGGTGATTCGCGAATCTTTAGGTAGTATGGTGGCTGATTCGGTATGACGGGAACCAGAAGATCACGGACGTGTTCATTGTACACTTCAAAGTAGGACACTCGCACGTGGTAGGAGATATTGGGCGTCTCGCTCTGGGCGGCTTCGATGCGCTGGAAAAGATCTTCGCAGGTGCGAGGAATGAGACCGGGCTGTTCATGTGTGCCCATCATGGTGTACGACTTGCCAGAGCCAGTTTGTCCGTAGGCAAAGATGCATGTGTGGTAGCCTTCGAAGTTGTGGTCGAGGAAGTCCTCGCCCAGACTGTTGTAAACGTCCTCCTGGTGTGCATAGTGCCTGTCACCCACATTGTGACTCCAAAACGAGTTGTCAAAGGTAAAGGTCTTTTCCTCGATCGCCTTACGGGTTCTTGCCCTGCTGTTTGCCGGGTCGTCGTCGTCTGGGACATGCAGCGTTGTCATCTGGGTGAGCGGGTTCATGCTGATCAGACATTCTGCTCCACGTTCGATCTCTGTGATATTCATAATGCGTGTTAGTCATTGCGCACAACCCCAGCTTGACATGTCCGAAGTCCTGCTCGGCCAGCAGCGAGACGTACCTCTAGGCAGAAAAGCTCGCACTCGCACCACGACCCTCACATTGCCACCTCCGTCCGCCCTCATCATGTGTGGTGGGAGCGTTCCATCGCGAGAGCGCAAGGAAGGAGTCGAGGCGGAGGAGCGGATGGCATTGGCGGTGGACTTCATTGTTCTATAGTCGAAGGCGACCGGTCGAATTCCAGCCAACGTCTGTGCGGAATCTTGTCGTGTCTCAGATGTTAGTGATGGCGGCAACGACACCATTCCAGACAATGTGTCGCAGAATTCTGTGAGAGCGTCGCGGTATCGCTGCCGGTTGAGAGTATCTGGAATGCCGTACATCTAGTCCAAGCGCTGTTGTGGGGCCGGGTTATTTACTTTCGTTGCCCAGCAGCCGCGATGCGCTGGCCGCGTTGCCTATCTCGGGTATGTCTTGTGCAAAATTGCCAAGAGCCCCGCGATTGCACAGGTGAGCACAAGTGACGTGATAACTGGGGCATGCAGAAGTTGTGGACAGCGTCTGGTTCGGTATGAAGTTACAAAAAGATTTTTAGAAGTTGTATTATTGACTGAATAGCAACATTGTGATTACGCCGGACAACCTAACAGCTATGTTTACCTCCAACAGGAACTACAGTAACCGACTTCAACTTGCATGACTCGACGTGACACAGGTAACTTAGTACATATGGTTGTACCTATGTACATGATGTAAGTGCCGACCTGCATTAAGTGCGTATGCACTGTATCTGCCTAACTTTTATCAAAGAAACTAAGCCCAATTCAGTAATAACTGTCTGTCAGCCACAAAGGTTGTATTATCTAGAACCTACGATTGATTATATTATGGAATTCATATTCTCGATTCTTCAATATCTTCCTGCTCTGTAGATAGGAAGGATCACTCTTTCTGGTATCTGATATACAACTTAGTTGGTTTGTTCGAAGTGTACCTCGAGATACCAGCACGATCAGATTCCGCGGCTCTCACCGGATACTTATTAAATCGCAAGGTCACTGCTCCGGAAGAACCAAACGCCAAATAACTCTCAACCACCTGTTTCACTACAAGTCATCAAGATGGACGTTCATCTTTTAGTCTACGACTTATCAGGTGGGCTCGCTCGACAGCTGTCTATGGGAATGCTCGGCTTCCAGCTGGACGCTATTTATCATACATCCATCGAATTGGAGGGGACCGAATACGTATATGACGGAGGAATTAATGCGATACAGCCCGGCAGCTCCCATCTTGGCCGGCCACTGGAACGAATACATCTCGGGAGTACTGAATTGCCGCTGGAAGTGATCACCGAGTACCTTGACTCGTTGAGGGAGATATACACACCCCAGGCTTATGACCTGTTCCGCCATAATTGCAATAATTTTAGCAACGATTTCTCGACTTTCATGTTGGGGAAAGGGATTCCGGAGCATATTGCTAATATGCCACAGGCGGTCCTTGATTCCCCATTCGGCAGGATGCTGCAACCTCAACTAGCACATATGGTTGAGCAGAGGAAGGCTCAGCAGGGTGGGCTGCTCGGCATACAGAACGGCCAACGGCAAGCCAACGGCGTAGCATCTTCGTCAGCATCGATCGTGGAAGTGTCTAACTTGCAGGCTCTCAACACCGCCTTGCAGACTGCTGCCAGCAAATCAGCTATCATATTCTTTACTTCCGCTACATGCCCCCCTTGCAAAGCCCTCTACCCCTTATATAATGAATTGGCTTCTGAAAATGGAAAGGATGTTGCTTTCATCAAAGTTGATATTTCAAGAGCATACGACGTTGCACAGCAGTATGTCGTCTCCGCAACGCCTACCTTTACCACTTTCGTCCATGGCAAGCAGCAGGAAAGTTGGGCCGGGGCTGATGCGGCTCGATTGAGAGGCACGGTGAAATTGTTGGTTGAGATGGCTGCCGGACCTTCACACCCACATCGACTTTTACATTTACCACACTTATCGAATCCTAACTCGAAAGCAGTTTTGTTCACCAAAGTGCCTCCACTCCCGAAGCTGTTGTCAAAGCTGGGACCTGCCGCAAACAACGCTGCGGTCCAGAGTATGAAGCATTTCATCGAGGCAAGGTCTACCGAAGGCCCGGCAATGGCTACGCTACCTGACTTAGTTGCTTTCTCAGATTTTCTAGCCACTTCCTTGGCAGAATTACCCCGCGAGCTTCTTTTCACTGTCGTGGACTTGTTCCGGTGTGGTCTCATCGATCCGCGGCTCAGCGGTTATTATGCCGAGGAACATGGCCACAAGACCATCCTCGCAATTTTAGGGGCTGTGAACAGCAACCCCGAGACTCCTTATGCGCTCCGCTTAGTCACACTGCAGATGGCTTGCAACCTCTTCTCGAGCCCCCTATTCCCAGATCAAATTCTTGGACAGGCCCCATTACGCAATGCCGTCACCCTTCTCATTTCAAGTAGTTTCCTCGACGACGCCCATAACAGTGTTCGGGTGGCAGCTGCATCGTTACTCTATAACGTGGCCCGTGAAAATAGTTACCGAAGGCAGCAATCAAAAGAGACGCTCCCTGAAGAAGATCAGGTGGAGCTGGCAGCTTCGGTGTTAGAGGCGATCACGCAGGAGGAGGAGTCAACTGAAGCCCTACATGGGATGTTGTTGGCTTTGGGGCTATTGGCGTATTGCATGCCAGTTGAAGGAGAGTTGATAGATCTTTTGAGGACGATGGAAGCCCAAGGAGCCATCCTAGCCAAGAAGAGCCACTTTACTAACGAGCCTCTCATAACCGAGGTAGGCGCCGAGCTATTAGGTAAGGGACTTGTGAGGAGATGATCGCATTTTCCTGTTCAGAAGATGGATAAAGAGTGCTGGGATTCGTCATAGATGTTAGAAACGGATGTATTATTAATGATATAGCTGATGAGATCCGGTCGAGTCTTTCTTCTGTTTCTGTCTTTAAGAGTCACTCTCGCCACTTTCATTACTGGAGTATACAAGCCCCCGAGGATTTTAGAACAATATTGAATATAGACTGGGAACTTACCTTTTGTGATTCCGACCGTGGGATCTTTGTGACTGTACTCCACCCTTCGTAGTAAGTTAGCACTTCGTTTTCTTGGGAATTTCAACCCTGATCGCTATTAACTGTAGAGGTCCCTGTTGATATACTCAAAAGTTGCAAGTCGGCTTGTGGATCATACGGAGTATAAATAACATCACTCATCAGGAACCCATCACTTAGACTTTGAGGGTTCTTGAAGCTAGCCAACGACACCAATTCCCTATACAATATTCAAATGCTGTCAATCAAGCCTGTTTTTAATTCGTCAATGCTAGAGTAGAAAATCCCATATGATTATCTGATGGCAAGCACGATCATATCGAATAATCACTTTCAAAAAGCGAAATGCCACTGTGGCCGGATGGCCATGTCGTTACCTAGTCCTCCCGACAACGAATGCCATTGCAGCCTGTGCTATAAGCTCGGGGCGCTGTTGGTTCATTACATACGAGATCAGGTTGCCGTGATAACATCTTCTCCCGTCCCTACTTCCCTTACCTCCGGACCTAGACCCATCAACACAACCCCTGTTATAACAAGAGGAATTAATACGGCTGTCGACGAAGCTTTGGATAGCTACGTAAGCCGTATGGATCTGCCAGATGATAAAGGCAACGCCACGCTTTATCGCTGCGCTCGCTGCGGAGCTTTAGCCCATCCATGGGAAGTTTCTAAGGCGAGGATGTATATGAGTGGATTATAGGTGTTAGTTGCCGGCTATTGCCCGAAAATGGAATTGCCGAGATGAAGAGGATTTAAGAAACATGTCGAGGGGCTACCTGTGAGAACGGTGGGCAGACCGGGTTGAGAGATATTCATGAATAGGCATATAAAATAACCAAGTCGATACTAGGCTCACTTGAATATCAAAAATCTAAATTAAAAAGAGAAGAATAGTACACTGGGTAAATAATGAGTATGTGTGGTCAATATCTGTCATGGGAAATGATCAGGAGAGTGCATGATTATTCAAGACTCAGAGTGAATGTATATCTCATAGAGAGGGTGTGTATCTTGGGGCTATTAGCAATTCATAGTTTTGATGATATGAGTGCTGATTCATGACGACGTCTGTGTGATTTATAAGCTACGATATAGCACGACTACTTCGACTTGTAGTCGGTAATATCCGGGAGGATCGCAGATAAGAGATAGGCATCGAAGCCATCCTTCGAATATAAAAAGATTCTCCGAAGTTCGCTAAGCGCGCGGCACAGGGCGGCATCTCGGGTGACCCCGAAGTGGCACGGGGCTACTGTTGGCTAGGGCGCAGATGGTCTTTCATCTAAGAGACTTATCGGATTCTCAAGTTCACACCAACAAGCCAGGCCGACTTCCGACTGACCGTCCATGGAGGCTCATACGAGAAGTCCACTGCATACTAGCTGAAATTCCCCGCCTGTGCGCCTTGAGATGACGATACTGTTCAGGACTGCTGCTTGTAGGATAGCTTATCATATCGATTAGAAATACTCCTATGTCTTCGAGCTCCATGGCCTGTACTGAATATCGGCCCGGATTAGCCAGCAGGGAATGAGTGGCTTGCATGTCTGACTTATGTCATTACATATACATATATCTCTTAGCTCGCGATATGAAGTGAGCAAGATAGCATATTAAGCAAGCAAACGCAATGAATCGCAATCCGTAGCCATCGTTTACTTTGTTAATACCTCACTCACAAGCCATCTCTATGAGAATCTCTCGGTGCGGCTTTATTGTTCCGTGGCGTATAGGTGTCCTTTTTTAAATTCGTTTCATATGCCGTAAAAGGTAATGATAGTATGGCAATCAGGAGGGTATTTGGATCGTAAGGAAGCGAAACGATGTCACTTAGCCAAGTTAGGAAACATGGTTCATAAAAGCGTTAGAAATAGGAGCGAAACTACCCCCATTCTACGTGACGTCGCAATGGGCTTTGTCTTTTAGATACGACATAGGCCAAGCCGTGTACGATGTTGTATTACCGCGGCAGAGCTAGGATGATGTCGAACAGCCATCCTAATACTACTTCACTTCACTTAAACTACTATATGCCGTTGTGATAAACTGTTTCGCTTTCACGTGGTCGTATTTGCATGCACGTTATTTCTAGCCGGGACCGACAATCCTAACTCGAGAACAATGTATAAGAAGCACCCGATCGTAGGTTAAGAATTGCTGTTGTTATCCATGAATGCTGTATACTATAGAGAGAACGGCGATTCCTTCTCGATTCTGACTTATCCTAAAGCTACATAGCGTGATTCCTTCCTAACATCAGAGACTTATGAAGGTGAGTAGTAGCCCACGGACAAGAGAGCCAGCCACTAACTGAAGCTCAAGTTATCCGGATCCTGGAAGCATAGTTCGTCACGATGTTTAATTATTCAGCTGCCGAGCTCGCCAGCAACGTCATCTTCGGGCTGTTCTCCGTTGCCTGCAACATCGTTCTCGTGTGGCAGAACCAAAGGATCTTGAACGAAGTCAGGTACGTTGGCCTCGGGCTATATGACTGTCTTTGGACTCGTTGAACACTTGTCCCTGACAGGTTACAGAATTAGAAGCTCTCCCCACGCAGATTTGAGACCATGAAGCGTGAAGCTGCTGAGATTCGTCCACAGTGAGGAAAATGGAAAGGAATTGACGCCATCATCTGAATCTATACTTGATAACAAGGTGATTGGGTGTGCAGGTTGGTCGTTTTCTCTTGTATTTTTAGGGTGGATGTCGTCATGATGCTCACTTAGGCCCCCTCCGTCAGCACGCAAGACGATGTATATCTGTCTAGGCGAATATGACGATGTATTATACTAGCTTAAATAACACGCGATCTCCTGGCCTCTTGGTCTGTGTCTCCTTCCGTGACACTTAATTTTCTACCCAATATTCCGTAGCGCCGGGGACAACAACAGTATCGATATATTTACGAAACTCATCGTCCACCTAGTTGGTTCGTAATCAGAGATAGCGGAGGAGCCTGTATACACTCCAGAGATCTCGCGTGCTGCTGATCTGTTGCTTTTTTTAAATCACTAATCGTCCAGTATTATCGTAGTACGTTAAAAACATGTACCAGTTTTTGTTACGAACGAGTAGTATAAGGAGTGGCGGTGCTGCAGGGGAAGTGCTATTTGGCTTCCTTAAAAGCAAGCATATTCGATCTAGCCATCTTTTCGTTTATACCGCTAGTTGTACTTCGCCTGTGGTAGATTCAACTTTAGTTTCGATCCAAATAGCAATCACTTCGTATCGCACAGTATTCGTCTGATTAAACCTTTGTTCTAGGGACCCTGGATTAATTATAATACGGAAGTTGACATTTTTAAACGCGGTGTTAGTAACATCGGGGATTATAGTAGCAGTCGTTTTATACAATTATTAGGTTACGTTATAGCTGGCAATACATAGTCGAGATTAACTTACACAGGTTTTACTTATATATTGGCAACTGGGCCATGTTTAAATACGAGCTCTAGAATAGGGTAATGAACCTTATGATTCCAAACTCTCTCTTGTTTTATATTGTGCTTATAATTATGCGATTTCGAGAATATCGTTTAGAGCGTACAGAGCTCATTAAGCGCTTTCTTTTTTGTTAGATATTGTTGTTGAGCTTGATCGGAGACCTTGTGTTCTATAATAACCTGAACATCCTTGTAGATCACGTCAGGTATAATCTTAGTGCTACAGTTTACAGTCTCCTGGAAAATCCTAATTAGAGTTTGTACTTTGGCCGGTAGATCGGCCAAATTTTCGTGCAACAAGGCGGGTTTGAAGCTAGCAACACCCAGATCGTGCTTATTGTTAATAGAACCTCGAGACTTTGACCTGCCGGTTGTCCCCGAAGCGGCGACTTGTTGCAGAGGTGAACGCTGACCTGCAGTGTCCTGCAAGGAATGGCATCGGCCCTGGTGTAACAAGCGGTATTAGCCTTCTACGCAACCTCGTTAACCCATACTTGAATTACGCTCGAAGATAGCATGGTCGGTGCCTAGTATTCTTTTGCCGAGGAAGAATGGACGATTTATACAAGAGTTTAATGGACAAGAGATCTATTATACATTTGTTTATTTTGCACGGTTGGACGGTGTACAAGTTCAGCTAACTGCGGTATTATGTCTCAGCCTGAGATGAGTTCTCGGTGATTGGCCGGTCAGCTATACCCCATTTATATATTGCTTGCTGTCTTCCCTCTCTGAATGTATTCGTGACCGGACATCAACTAATCCTTGAAACGGCGTGGTGAACTCCTTGATTGCACCTATTCTCTGACCTAGCCCCTAAGAATTTAATTTTTCTTCCTTGAGGAACTCGCATTTACAAAACTTCACAAACTAGTCCTAACCATTCCAGGTGTTCGTAAACCAGTCGAAGATGCAAGCCAGTCGTCTTCTATTCATCACCGTTTGAAACCCAACCAAGCCCAGAGCGGTTGTACTACGATATACTTCTAGATCATTCCACTTAAAACTACAATTTACCATCACTAGTACGCATATCAATGTATACACAGGTAGTAACCTAGATTATGATATATATATACACCTGATTACGTGTTGAAGAAAGAGGCTCTAAGTATATACGTGATTGGTTCGCCAAGGCTAGGGTACGTGTACACAATAGTCCCACTTAGTCCATCAGCGGGCCTAATCCTACTTAGTATGCCTGGTTTACCTACTTGGGTAGTGTGCCAAGATATACCTAAGAGCCACCTAAGGCAAAACTAGTAGTCTCCATTAGCCCCCCTGATCTACCGATTCAGCCCTGATAAGAGGCTCGAATCTCGAAATTTGGGGCGGAGATTTTCAAGGTTTGAATTAACCTGCACATCCTATTGATTGGCTGTCTCCTATTATAATCTATCTATCTCTGTCCCTTTTCTTCTTCTTCCCAACAGTGTTCCTATCCAAACCGATAAAACACTCGACACTCTCGTTCATCGCCAACTAGCTGACACGACAACTTGCTAGTCGAGAAACTGCCGGGCCCAATACGTTTCCCGAATTTCCTCTGCGCGCCCTTCTTCTGAGCCACCTTTTCCCTCGGCTTCTTCCCCATCTCTCTTGGGGATGCTCCGTGATTGAAGGGTATGAGGAGAACATCCGTCTCGTTGCCTACGAAGCAAGTTCGGCGCGACCCTCACGAGAAGGTCGACCGGTACGATCCCGGTCACAGAGAACCCGGCATCCTGGAGAAGCTACAACAGGCCGGGATGAATCCGGCCCAGAAATCGCGGTGGCTGAAGACCACTGCCATCGTCGTCTTCATCCTTTTCCTCTTCTATTACCTTTCGCCCAAGGGCGTAGATTACTACCAAGGAGGTGTGTTTGTTCTTTCTTCCTGTCTTCCTGTCTTTCGCGACTCGAACCCTCGCCAGTAATAAAGATCTTTACTGATAGTCATGTAGTCTCGCATTCCGGTGGCCAGACCCCAGCCGATGCCTCCTATGGCACCGAAAAATGCACAAAATCGTATTCGAAGGACAAACCCATTGTTCAATATGTCATCATGATCGATGCTGGTAGCACCGGATCCCGAATCCACGTTTACAAGTTCAACAACTGCGGCCCTACTCCCGAGCTCGAAGGCGAGGAGTTCAAGATGACGGAGAAGAGCGTCGGTGGATTGAGCAAGTACAAGGACGACCCTGTTGCTGCCGCGAAGACCTTGGATCCTCTCCTCGCAGTGGCCATGACGACTGTTCCCGACAAGTTGAAGGGCTGCACCCCGATTGCCGTCAAGGCCACTGCCGGTCTGCGTATGATTGGAGCTGATGCGGCCGACAACATCCTGAAGACCGTGCGGACTCATCTCGAGAAGGATTATCCTTTTGCCGTCGTCTCCGAGAAAGAGAATGGTGTTGCCATCATGGATGGCTCAGATGAGGGTGTCTACGCCTGGATCACGACCAACTACCTTTTGGGCAAGATTGGCGGCCCGGACGATAGCCCGACTGCCGCTGTTTTTGATCTTGGTGGCGGATCGACACAGATCGTTTTTGAGCCGACCTTTAAGGGACTCAGTTCTGGCGGCATGCCCGAGAAGATGGCTGAAGGTGACCACAAGTATTCCTTATCCTTTGGCGGGCGGCACTTTGACCTCTACCAACATTCTCATCTTGGATACGGCCTCATGTCTGCTCGCAACTCGATTCATCTTAGTCTGCTTCATGACATATATGCCAAGGAGAAGAGCCTGGCCTTCCTCAAGAAACCTATCAAGAACCATCCATGCATCAACGCTGGCCAGAGCGACATCATCAAGGTGAAATTACCCCAAGATAGCCCGCTAGGCACGGGCGAAATTGAACTGAATGTAACCGGCCCGGCTATCCCAGCCCCAGCTCAGTGTCGCAGCCTCGCCGAGAAGATCCTGGTCAAGGATGCGCAGTGCAAACTGGCACCCTGCTCCTTCAATGGTGTGCATCAACCGTCGCTTGCTAAGACTTTTGCTCGGGAAGATGTCTTCATTTTCTCCTATTTCTACGATCGCACCAAGCCTTTGGGCATGCCGGACTCCTTTACCTTGCGCGAGCTTCACGACCTCGCACATACCGTCTGCGGTGGCGAAGACTCCTGGGATGGCTTTAGCAACATCCCCGAAGCTCTGGACGAGCTGCGAGGCCGTGGCGAGTATTGCCTCGATCTCAACTTTATGATTGGACTTTTGCACACAGGCTATGAGATGCCAATTGACCGTGAGGTCAGAATTGCTAAGAAGATAAAAGATAACGAGTTGGGCTGGTGTTTGGGAGCAAGGTAAGCCCCTGACCTGTACTGTATTTCTCGGTGATGATGTGTGAGACTGACCTGCCATCTAGTCTACCTTTGTTGGCAAAGGACTCCGGCTGGACCTGCAAGGTCAGCCAAGTCTACTAATAACGCGTTTGCTATTTTACTGTGTAGGAAACGAAATATTGTACTAGGGCACCAACGAAAGCATGGAGATCATTAGACTACCTGCATCATTCACGCCATTTAATGAAGGGAAGACAGCGGCAAGGATATATCTACGCTAGGGGATAGGAAGGAAGACTTTTGGCTTCAGAGGCATCCATGAGAGGCCTGGCGTTTGCGGAAAGATTTGAAATTTGCGTGTAAAATTACGAAATGCGGCGCACGACAGAAAACGATTATTCATACCATGGTCTCTCCCTTGTTTTCACAGGACGCGGAGACGCACTGAAGAGCAGGAAGAGCAGGAAATAATAAAATACTCTTGCCAAAGCATTCCTACGCGTGCTATTGATGTTATACCTCATGCATAGGGCATAGTTTTATCATAGATATTGTGGATCGCTGATGCCTGAATTATCTTTCTCTTGACAACTGCCTAACTAATCTAACTATCTTGACTCACGGGGTATCTAATGTCTTAAAATCATGTGGCTTCGAATGTCTTTCTGAGCAGTCTTTTTCAATGCATATAGCCGTACCTGCGCCATCGCCCTGGTCGTTCGTCAGAGCGGCACATCCACAATGCCCAACACATCTTCAACCACATCCTCGGGTTGCACGTCTTCCAGCAACGCCTTGACAGCCTCTAGATCGCTCCCCCACTGCATGCTCCGCTCACGCTCGGGCGGCACGATCACGATGTGATGCGCGTAAATCTTGCGGGCAGCGAGCTGGACCAGCTCCGGCGTCGCGAAGTCGAGGCCGTGGAGCGCCGCCAACGAACGGATCAGCATGCGGAAATGCGTCGTCGCGACCGGCGGGACGCTCCCGGGCGCCACGGCCCGATGGAGGCGCAGGAAGGCGATGATGTTCATTTGGTACCGCTGGACTTCGATGTCGACGTGGGTTTGGAGGCTCAGAGTCGAGAGCGTGGATATGTCTGTTTCGGTAAAGAGGTGATTGCGCCCTGTGTGATCGTCTAGCGCCTGTGGATCCTCTTCGTGTCGAAGAGCCCAGTCTTTCGTTGCTGTATACTGCCCTCCACGACCTGCGGGTGTTGGTGTCGACGGCGTCTTGGAACTTCGCGTCCGGCGGACAACGCTTGCTGAACTCGCCTGGCTGGCTGCGTCGTCGTCGTTGTCGTCGAGGCCTTCCCTCCTAGTCCTATGAGTGTTGCCGATATCTCCTATATTGCCTTCCGCATGAGGATCTTCTGCTTCCTTTTCGTCCTCGTCCTGGTCCAGGTGGGGGAATCCATCCTCGGGATCTTGCCAATGTGAAATGTAGAAGTGGTCATTGAGATTCTTTGTGAGACGGGCCTGGCCGGCGCTCTCGGACGCGAGGACGGCGACGAGCAGGAATTGTTTAGGACATGCCTGTACTGCTGTTCGAGTGAAGATTCGTCGCGTGCGCATCAGCTCCAGACATTGAATTTGCACCGCTTTTGGCGCGGAGTCGAGATTTCGCGCAAGTATTACGCTGGCAATCTGTTGCTGCTGCTGCTGCTGTTGCTGTTGCTGTAGCGGAAAATATGACCCTATATTACCAATGCTGTGCTGCGCACCGGCATGCGCCTCTGATCCGCGAGCGTGCAATGGCGAAGGCGTGCGGGGGCCATGCGTTGGCTGTGGTGTCGGGGGTTGGGGCTGGGGCTGGAGCTGGATTGCGGTGACGAGATTGTCGAGCGTCGTCTCGGGAGTGCAGTCTATGATGGCAGAGCTCAGGCCGAAGGTGCGTGAGGCGACGAGTTGGAGCTCGACGGTCAGATCATCGAGATACTCGGCATCGGTGCTGATGATGCAGTGCTCGCGGCTGATGAGACAGAGCAGCGCTGCGAGATCCATGTCTCCTAGCTCTCGCACCTTGTGCACGAGACCCTCGTCCGCCATCTTGTCGATCTGTGGACATCGAAGCTCCCCGTTAGATCACATCATCAGTATTCCATTTTATCTTGCGGTATGATGAAGGAGTTGAAGTGAGAAGTCAGATTGCTTAAAGTCTTCAGTACTCGCGGAAATGCTGGTTTCATAAGTCAGATTAGCATGTTTACCAGATAAATCTTTTGAGAAAGGTTGAAAAGTAAGTTATATAAAAAACCAAAATAAGTTCAATTGAGGTTGTAAGTCGTAGGGGTTCCTTTTGAGCACTGTCCTTCGTACCTTCCCTACAGGCTCTATACATATACTGTTGTTTCGAATCGAAATGTCGCGCCCCACCCATAAAAACATAAACACACATACTTAATCTTTGGGTTTTACTAATAATTGCGTTTTTTACTTATAAATAGTTAATTTAATTGCAAATAAAGCGTTTTTAGTATTAAAAATAACAAAATTAAAGCTTATTTTTAATGTTTATGCTATAATTAACAAGAGGGGTGTCCCCTGCAGGGGGACCCACCGGACCCACTTCTATAGATTAGATACGGAAGTTAGGACCTAAGTAAGGCTCCTGCCTTCGGCAGAAGACTTACTTAGTCCTTCCTTTTTTTTTTATTAAATATATAAACTTAAAACCATATTACCTTTAATAATCCTTATTAGTTTAATACGCTTAAATCTTTTAAAAAGTTTTATAAAATATGCTTAATACTTTAAAAGCTATAAAAGCTGTTAAATTATTATTAAATTTTTATAAGTGTATATTTATAATTTATAAGCTATTTATTTATTAATATTATAAATAATTATAATAATTTAATATTTAAAGCATTAATAATATTATTTTTAATATTTATTTATTTTTTATTGTTATTATTTTTATTATTATTATTATTTATATTTTTATTTAAATTATTTTATTATTTATTTTAATTAATTTTATAAAATAAAAATTAATTAAATTATATTTAAATATATTTATTTAATTAAACAAGATTTAATTTTTGACACGGACCCACAGGGGTCTGGGCAGAGCGGAGCTCTGCATAGACTATGTGGGGCAGTGGCCTTGGCAGGCCGCCAGGCCTGCCACCTGTTTGCAGCTGTAGCACAAAAGCTTAAGTGCAAATTTTGTAAGCTGCGCCTACAGAATTGCACTTAACTTTTTTTTTTATTAATATTATAGTTTATACTTTTTAACTATACTTTTTAAGTAGTGCCTCCATTGTTTTATTGTAAAAACCAACAATATTACATCATTTATTATCTTTTTAAAGTTAAAAAGTTTTTTTTTGTTTTTAGCACTATTATTTAATTTAATTTAATCGCGTTAGCGCGTAGCTTTTGGCGTGCATTTTAGCGGTCGGCACCAGCGATCAGCCCTAGCAAACGCACTTATTACGACCAGCAGACGTACTCCAGAACCAAGCAAGTCTACTAGGATCTATTCTAGTCTACTCCACACTCCATCCATCCATTACATCATCTGCAAAGGCTAGACTTGGCTGTCCTAGTACTTACTTAGAAAGCGAATTGAAGTACTTGACCAAGTGATTTGCAAAACAGACCAAACTCTAGCTCTGCTTTTTTATAGCTATATCCTAGTTTCACTCGGAAAGCGAATTAAAGTACCCAACCGAATAATTCGCAAACGTTGCAGTTACTTTTACTAACACCAAATTAAAGTACGTGTTAAAACACAGCTTATATATCGTTATTTATCCGTCCATGGATTGTTATTTTAGGCCAGATCTAGTTTGTTTAAATAAGCTATATTCAGAATTTTAAATACTACTAGCATTTAGTTCTAAAATTAGCAAAAAGTAAAGCACTTATCCTATATTATTCTACTTTATGATTACCCCGTTTTAAAAATAAAAAAGCAGCGTTTGCTTTGTAAGCAACTGTTTTTTATTATAATCGAATTTCTTTATTTGTATTAATTACTCCGTTTAATACAAAAAATAATTATAATAGCTATATAAAAACTAACTAACGAACTTATTTTTTTAAAAAAAAAAAATGTTTTAACTAATAATTAATAAAGTAATAGCGATCGTTTAAAAACTATACAGCTAACTTAACCAGCTAAGTTTGCAAAAAACTTACAAATAATAACATAGCTGGAATATAAAATTAATAATAGTTTTAAAACTATTAGCAAAAAAATAAAAACATTTAAAAATGCTGCTAAAAGTATAAATAAATTTTTTACTGCATTTTTTAACTTTTAACAACTTATTTATAATATTTTTATTAATATTTTATTAAACACTGCATTTAATTAGCATGCTTTTTATAATACTAACTTAAGCAGTAAAATAGGTCCTGCTATTGCTATAAAAAAAAACATTAATTTATTATTTCTACTTAATAATAAAAATAACAATCTTTAACTGCTGCTTAAAAGCAACCATAATTTGCTATTTTTACTACTTAATAGTTATGTTTTCTTTAGTATAACTAAAGCTAGTAAAGCTAATAAAGCTAATAAAGCCGGTAAAAAAAGTAATAACCCTAATAATAACTTAAGTAATAATAATACTAGTAATAATAATAATTATATATATAATAAATGTTATTTAAAATTATTACGTTTACTTTTACTTAATTCTTTTTTATTATATAATTAACAAAGCATACTTAAATTAACATTTATAATAAACAGTTTATAAAAAATTAAAAAAGAAAACATTGGACTGTTTAACCCTAAGTATAATGATCTTAATAATGTAGAAATAGTTATAAAAAATTAAAACCTTATTTTTATAAACGTTTATTTATTTATTAATTGTATTAATTTTTTTTTTAAGAACGCATTTTTAAGCGCCTTAAACAAAGGTTAAATTTTAGCACTATTTTAAACCTTGTTTACTAAACCAGCCGTACTATAGTAAAATAATAAACTTATTTAAAAATAACGTTATAAGCTTTATAAAAAAGATTTAAAAGCAATATTTAAATAATTATAAAAACGTTTTGTTTTTAATGCAAGCATTACAACTTAGCGCTTTAAACAAACTATTTTAACTTTAAAAAACATTAAATATAATTAGCATAAGCTACTTTAATTTATTTAATATAAGTTGCAATATATAAAAGCTATAAATATATTTGCTGCAAACAATATTAACTAGCAAAATATAATAATACAAATTTATAATAGTATGTTGTTTAAGGTTAAGCAATTTATTAAACCTCTTTATAAAAAGCAAAAGCTTAAGCAATATATGTTGCTACTTAAAAAGGCCTATAAAAACTTTAATAATATAATATATAAAGTGTTAAATATATATGCAACTTTTAATTTGTTTTATTATGCTAGTGCAGCACTTAGATTTAAGTTCTGTAGTACTAAAAAATATTATATTTAAAGCTTAACTAATATATTGCATTTTATATCATTTTTGTAGTATTGCCTACAAAATAATAATTGATGTACTTGATTTAATATATGCAACTAAAGCAATCATAAAAATAATTATAGAAATAATCGAAAAAGTAATCAACTAAAAGGTTGTAACAATTGCCGGAATGCTTATAAAAGCTATTGTAAAGGTAGTTAAGCAAGCAATTAGCGAAGTAATTTACAAAGCAATTAAAACAAACAAGATCTAGATTGCAAAAAGGATTGTTAAGATTACAACCAAAAAAAGAATAATTAATATAATTAAGTATATTTTACTAAAGATTTAAAAAAAGCAAACAAAGCTAATAATAATGCTATTAAACAAAAATTTAAACCTAAAAATAAAAGTTAGCATTCTTTAAGCAATAAGTCTAAGCAAGGATTTTTGTACTACGTATTAAACTTAAAATTAACTTGTTATTAATATAATAAACAGTTTAAAAAAGTAGCTAATAAGGTTAAACATTAGCATACATGCTAAAATAATATAGCTTTAAAGTTTTTAAGTTAACCTTTTTTAGTTAATCTAATTTGTTATATTTATAAATATTACAACATTTTATTTTTTTTCCGAAACTTTTTTTTTAAGCATTTTTGTTAATATATTAACGCTAAAAGCAGAATTATTATTAATTACGCTATAATACTAAGTAAACTTTTATTTACGCTTAATGTAAAGCTTATAAAGCTTAAAGAAAAATTTAATAAAAATATTCTAGTTAAAAATGCTTTTTAAATTAATTTAAAAAAAAATTCCTTATATTTAAGCTATACTTACTTTTAAATCGAAATAACCGCAAAACTAAAAAAAAGTATAACAATAGTTTGTATTAACTTTAGCATTAGTTAAACAATTATTAAAAAATCTTTCCTAAAAACTTTAAAGCATAAGATTTTTTTACAATATACAACATTTAAAGAATTAAAAAAAAAAAAAGTTAAAATAACTAAATAAGCTAAATTTAAATTTTATTATTATAAAATAAATAAAAAAAAAAAACTAAAAATTTATTGTTTTATAAAAAAAGAATAAATAGTAAATAATTATTTAAAGCTTAACTTTTTAATTAAAAATGACTTTTTTATACTATATAAAGCAACTATTGCATATAGCATTAATAAAGTTATATTTATACAGCTTAATAATTTTGCAATTAACTTTAAAGCTATAATTTAAAGTTATAAATATGTACAAAAAGTAGTAAACAAAAAGAATATAACACTGCAAGCTAAACAATTAGTATACGTGCACATTAATTATAAACTATTGCTAACTAACTGCAACTTTTATTTTATAGCTTTTAATAATATTATAATGCATACAGTGTTAAATATAAAAACTTTACATATAATACTAATAAAAAACACTATAAAATGCTTAATTATAATTAATAAAAGTACTAAGTTGGGTTTTATTTAAAAAAACAAAAATGGCAGGTTTTTTGCTACATTTTAAAAAGAAGCTATAAAAACTTTTGTAGTAACAGTAGCTATAATAAAAGCAATGTATAATAAATTAGTTACTATAACTCCGCAATTTAATAATGCAACTATTATTAACTTAATGTTTATAAATATAAAATTTAATATAATATTAATAACTAATGCGATTATAACTAATACAATACTTAAATATAATAAATAAACAATTAACAAAATAGCAAAAGTAACAACCAACTACTTTAATATGTTCATATTTACTACACTTATGTTTAACGCAATATTTAACATTATAACTAAAAATCCTTTTATTAAAAGTATTAAATTAATAAATTTAACAATTCTTGTTTTTAATAAACTACTTAAGCCAAAAATAAATATTTATTTAATTTTAAGTATTAAAAAGTTAATAGATTTATTAAAACGTATAATAAAAAAAAATGTATACATATACTTTAAAATATCCTTTTTAGCAAACAAATTTTGCAATATAATATTAGCTTATAACATATAAATAAATAAAAAAATAATTAATATTTTTAAAAACTAACAAATAAAAATCCTGTTAATAAATAGCTAGCAAAACGCTAAACTAAATATAAAAGCATACTTACTTAATAATTAAAACCAAAAACTGCTAAATAAAACATATAACAAATTATATAACAAAAATTGCTTAAAGTAAGTTAATAAACCTACACTTTTTATATACCCAATATTTATTATATAGCATACAATAAATAGCATAAACAAAAAACAAGTTGTTATAAACTTACAAAGTCTTAATAAAGTAATAATTCTAAACAATTACTTTTTATTGCTACAAGCTAAAGTTATTAGTTTACTAAAAAACAAATTGTTTATTACAGTTATAAACGTAATCAGGTTCTTTTATTAGTTTAAAATACATTTATAATACTAAAATTAATTTATAATAATAAGTCCTTAAAAATTAAAACGTTTAATTGTTGCATTAATAAGTTTTTAAAATTTTTTTGCTTATATATAACGCTTTATAAATAAACTTTTACATAACTATATACACTTTTACAAAGCTTTTATTAATAATATTATAATTTATTTAAATATTGCTAAAAAATATAAAAAATATTTATATATTATTTTTTTAATATTTTAAAGCAAAAAGATCTTTATATTTTTTAAAAAGTTGTTTATTAAATATTTATTAGTTAAATTATTAAGCTTTTGTATAAATTTTTTAAAACTTATAACAACTAAGCAAAAACTATTAGCGTTTTATAATTTAGCATTTTTAAAACAACTAAAAGTACTAAAGCAGTATATAAGCGCAAACAGATTTTTATAAAAGCTAATTTTATATTTTATATAAATTTTAAAGCTTTTATAAAAACAAAAAACAGCGTTATTAACTAAAAGCAAAAAGCAAAGCAAAATTAACATTTTAAACAAAAAAAAAGTGTACTGCTAAACTAAGTACTACGAGCTAACAAAAACTAAAATTGCTTTATTTAAAGCAGTATAAAACGCTATTTATAATAAAACCAATTTATATTATTATAATCTTAATTATACTTTGTACTTATAAATAAATAAATCTAAAGAACGTAGCTTTAATATAATAATGTTTTACTTAAACTTAAACAATTAAATATTTAGCAATATTATTTTGTTTACTACAGTATAGCTAGTTATATTCTTTAGCAAATATTTATTAAACGCTAAAATAAAGTATGGCTCTTTAAAATTAAAAGTGGCTTGCTTAGTTTAAGTAACAAAAAAATTATAAACAGTAATTAAATTTAACAAAAAAGTAATTGTTTTAACTAATCACTTATTAAGCAAAAAAATAATAAATTAAACATCTTTTAATATATTAGCAATCAACAAAACAAATATATAATTAATTAATTTTTTAGTTTATTTATTATAGTACAAATTATAAGTTTATTATTTGTTAAAACGCTTTAATTTTGTTTTTAATGCACTTAACCGCTTAAAAACTATAACAAACATATTTAATCAAAATAGCAAACTTTAACGCAACAATAACCTAGCTACTTTAAACACAGTTTAATACACTACTAAAATAATAATAAAAAAAAGCCTAGCTAAAAAATTTAAAAAAGCATACAAAAAAAATTATAAATATACTAACATTATTAAAAAAATATATAATAACAGCAATAAAAACATTAAAAATTTTTTAAAGCCCGGCTATTTTTTTAAAATTAAAAATAGTTTAATTTATAATAAATATAATAAAGTTCGTTACTTGTATATTCTGCACAATATAATAAAAAAAATAATGTTTATTGCATATAACAATAAACATTATTTTAATATATAACATATGTTGCAAAAACTAAAGCTATATTAAATCTATTGCAAAATATACTTAGTTAAAAAATACATTAAACATTATATTAGTTATAATTTAAATAAAACAAACAAACAATTACTAATAAACAGTTTATATTAAAAAAATTTAAATTTATTACTTATGCAAACTATAGCTATTAACTTTATATTTACATTATTAAAAGTTAAATCTGCTAAAATATTATAACAGCTAAATAATAATAAAACATACTATATAAAGTATAATTAATTAATAATAGCAACTTGCTTAATTTTTAAGCGCTTTTTACTTATTTTTAGCTATAAAAAGTATATAGCTAAAAAATAAAGCATAGCTTTAACAAAGCACTTATTATTTTTTAATTAAAAAATATTTAAAAGTATTATTTTAAATCGTAATTAAAAGTTTACTTTAAACTTTTAAAAAAGTATATAAAAAGCATTAAGCATTCGATTGCTAATAACAACTACGTACCATTTATAAGCAAACAAAATTTTAAAAAAAAAGAATTAAACAGTTAAAATTGCTATTTAATACTACAACTTTATATATTTAAAAGCTTATTAACTAAATATAATACCCTTTTTGCAATAAAACCTAAACGCAGCATATTTAAAAGCAATTTAATCTACTTCTTATAAGCAACTATTTAAATTTAAGTTTTTTAAAGCTTTAAAAATATTAATAAATATAAATACTAAGCGCTTTAAAAACATAAAATTTTTTTATAAACATTTGCACAAAAATGTTAAATTAACAATAAACTTTGCTATTATTTGCAATAAAAAATATTATAACTAAAAGCATTAGTATTTAAAATTTACGCCTAGTAATAAAATATATTTATAATTATATGCAAGCTATAATCTATTTAGCAAACCTTTTAAAAAGTATTTATAACAAAGATTAGGTCCTTAAATTATAAAAAAACGTATTAAATTACTAGCATACAAATTGAATTTTTTATTTAAATTTAATATTTATTCAGTTATATTTATAAAATACCTGCGTTTAACTTTAAATAAAAAAAACTTTTTTTAATAACAAGTTCTACTACTTAAACCTATTAAAATTAATAAAAACTTCAACAAAAAAAATAGCAATTACTATAAAGTTAAAATAGTTCTTAATTATTGTTTTAATTATTATAAAAATAAATTAAACTATTTAATTAAATAAAAAAAATAAAATTATAAGTTTAATTGTTAAAAAACCAAAAATTAACTGCAACATAGTAAAAAACTAGTAAAGGAATATTAAAAAAGGAAAAATTTGCAGCCAGACTTGCAGCAGTTTAAGGCTTAGGTTAAAGCTTAAGCTAAAACTTAGGCCAAGGCTTAAGACAAGGCCAAAGGTCTTTTAAGCAACCAAGCTAAAGCAAGTGCTTAAGTAAACAATAAAGCACTACCTAAAAAAAAAAGAGGCCAACTACAAAAAAACGCAGCGTAATTATAAAATAAATATTAAGTAAAAATAGTAATTAGCAAAAAAGCTATTAAAAACAGTAGTCTTTTTTTTAAGTGCGCAGTACTTAATACGGACCTATAGGGGTCTGGGCAGAGCGGAGCTCTGCACAGACTATGTAAAGCAGTAGCCTTAGCAGGCCGCTAGGCCTGCTACCTGTCTGCAGCTGTAGCACAAAAGCTTAAGTGCAAATTCTGTGGGCTGCGCCCACAGAATTACACTTAACCTTTTTCCTTATTAATATTACAGTTTGCACTTCTTAACTATGCTTTTCAATTTTATAGTTATATAATTTAATAATTTAATTAATAAAAAAATTAAAATATTATTATATAAAATATTTTTAAAAAATAAAAAAAAGTTTAAAAAAGTTATTAAAATTATTAAAAATATTAAAAATAATAAAAATAATAATATATATAATAATGTTTTTTATAAAACTATTATTATTAAATAAACTATTATTATTAAAAAAAATAATAAATTAAAAGCTAACTTTAAACTTATAAAAAAAAAGCTTATAAAAAAAAAGCTAAAAAAATAAACTTTTATATATTATTAATATAAATAATTATTTAATATTAAAACTAATACTTTTTTTATTATTATTATTATTAATACTTTAATTTTTAAAGCTTTTAAAAGCTTTAATTTTTTA